>MU159934.1:65505-104427 GCA_015888305.1 Antheraea pernyi | reverse complement strand
AATATGGTGGCGCTAGTGTCAATGTGTCTCTCTAATATAGTGGCGCTAGTATCAATGTGTATCTAATATGTTGGCGCTAGTGTGAATGTATATTTATAATATGGTGGCGCTAATATCAATATTCCGGTCGTGTTGTAGTCTCGTCTCTTGAATGTGATGCAGCGGCACCGGCGGTGGGTGATAACATAAAGTAAAAAATATATATTAAAAAAAAACAAATATGTAAATCACGTATTACGAAAGATTAGTAAGTAAATAGCGTTAAAACAAATGAGATAGTGAAGTATATACAAATAATTTTACCTCCAAACACGTCATTAGGTGTTTCACATCAGAGTTTTACTTTGACAACCCAAATGGAGTGAAAAATTTGTAACAAAATGTAAAAGGCAAAACTATATTTCGTTTTATAAGTAAGTTACTCTGGTTATTTATATCTGTCTAACATTCCTGGATTCGTAATTAGAGGTCAAATTAACTAAATAAAAGATTTAAGACAGCCAAAAAAAAACTGTCATGTTTAATTACATTTAAAACAATTTGTCCTGAATAGTCCAAGAGCCCACTAAACCAGATTTCCTTGGTTAAACGAAGTTGCCTCAGTTAATTGCACCAAGATAGTACCAACAATATACCAGGCTATCATAGTGCGAACGTAGTCACTGGCCGGCACAATCGCACTGTCTAATTGAAAGCAAACACTGCCCAGCCGTGATGCGGCACAAAGGCTCACCGAGAGCAGTGACTGAATTGTTAAATAGGTCTACGCGATATCTGCCAGCCTGGCATTTGATAGTACAGCCGTGCGTGTAAATATTCTCGCTTTGAAGTGGGCGTTATGAATGCTTTTTGTTTTCTGCATTCCGAGTATAAATAAATGTTTTGAATAAGCCCATCATTTGAAGCAGACCGCTGTTAAATATTTCTGTTATTAAAATAAATTTCAATATAATAAATAAATTAAAAATTAAAAAAAAAACGAATTTCATTGTCAACGAATCTTTAATATTCCAAAGGGTTACACTGATTTCAAAGAAAATTTTACCAACGCATATAATGATTTTTCTGAATATTATCATACATGTTATTTATCATTACGTATTTTAAACATATCTACAAATTACATAAATATTTCTAGAAGATATTACACATCAAACATAAAATTAAATAGGAGATAAAAAACACAATAAATTAGATTGGAAAACTTGCAATGACACAGGACTATCTTATCACCAAAATAACTTTATAATTAAAAAAAAGAAGCAAAAGGTTTTAGGTATAATTTAATAAAGTACTTGGACTTTTTGTCCAATAAATAGTTTTATTAATTTATTGTTTCTACGAGAAAATAAGTCGCCGCCGCCGTCGCGACTGTCGGTCCGTCTCGGCAATAAATTCGAATGAAACGACTTCTATTAGCAAATGCAGGTAATAAAATGATACTTAATCGGTTTGAGTACTACTTATTCTTACCTTTACTTGTATTATATATTGATATAATAGGAACAGTAAAGTCGTTCGCTGTTTTCTGTACCTCTAGACATACTGTTACTCGATTATAGTGTAACATTAAAATATACAAAATATTCACGGACTTTTGGCTAGAAACAAGTCTTTTAACTATTTACTTTATTTTCGGCAACCAATCTTTTAAATTATTACTGCCATTGTCGAGTAATTAATAGTATTACAAGTTCTTCCATTCCATTTTTGGCAACCAGTCTTCTAGTAGACTATTACTGCCATTGTTAAGTGAGTATCGATATTACAAGTTTCTTGATATAATTTCAATGAACTAACAAGATGGTGGCCATCTTGTTAGAACTTTCCATGGAGTTTTTGTGGCATCTCAGAATTCATGGTCCGTGGTATTATTTTCCATTCACTTCACTTACATATGCACAATAAACAAACTATATTACACTAGCCGACCCGTGCCCACTTCGTTGGCATTATCAAGCTACAACTTTTCATTGTTGTTTCGTTCCTATTAACTTTAGCGTGATGATATATAGCCTATGACACTCACAAATAACGTGGCTTTCTATTGGTAAAAGAATTTTAAAAATCGGTTTAGTAGTTCCTGAGATTACCCGCTACAACGTCACAAACTCACAAACTTTACCTCTTTATAATATTTGATAGATAAAACACCACCAATGTTACACAATATAAAGTCAAGTAACACAAGATTATGAATAAAATATAAGATCCACTACATGACAGACCAGAATCCCGCCAAAAACTCAAATACTGGACTCAGGTATACCTCTGGCATACAGGTTCTAACAAAGTAGGTTATTAAAAGTATACAGAACCAATTGAATTAATTTATACGCTGCGTATTATAACACATTTTCGGAGCAAGTAGCGAGTTAATATCATGCCTAAGGCACTGATCATTTTTTGCGGGTGCACCCAATTCAACCACCTTGAGAGCTCAACAAATGTGTGGGCAATCCGGTAATTTATTTTTTTAAGCCAATAAATTACTCATACGTCAAAAAGGTTGGACGTGACCGACCGAGATGTGGATACAAAGTGATATATTGGCTCTTGTCACAGCACCGTACGTTTCCCTAACAATTTTAATGCGATCCTTGATTAATAAATGGTTTATTTCAGATGTACCGTTTTACTAATGAGTCGGCATATTTTGATGCAAACTAAAATTATGACGGATGGCGCAGTTGTTAGGTTGTAGGTGGTAGAACCACGCTGAAACTATTACTGGTTTTAGCATGGATGGGTCGGCTTTCCTGGGGTAGTACCATCCTCTCACAGAAACACCGACGTGAACGTGAAGTAACAGTGCTTGCATTGTTGCGTTTCGTTTCGTCAGCGAGAGCTTGGAGGCCCACCTTCCTAGGCCCCTCTCCCCTTCCCCCAAATACAGTTCGGCAACGCACTTGCGACTCCCCAGGTGTTGCTAATGTCTATGAACGGCGGTGATCACTTACCATTAGTGTAAGTGTAAAGGTGTGTGTGCGATTCACACACGATAGTGAAATTTCAGTAAATCAACAAAAGAAAGAGATTAAAATATATAACAAGGGTTGGATAATTACAAAGTTTATTTGTTTAAAAATGAATTTATTATTTAGCACAACAAGATATAAAAATACTCACAAACACCGTTAAATAATAACACACCACGCTGACTTCTTACTAAGAAGCTGTAATACGCAGCCGCATATAGTATACAGCAGTATTAGCTCACGTACTTTGTACATATACTAACGTACGTTAAATGCTCAAATACAAACAAGTATTAAACAGTGTGCAATATACATACACACCGATATTTGCGCTCTCGCTCTGGTTCAGTAATTTTTGTATTAGTGTCTCTTACCTGTCGTTTTTTCCGTTGCATCCTGTTTGACACACCGACATTTGCCCTCTGGCTCTGGCTTACCAATTTTTGTATTTGTGTCTCTTACCTGTCGTTTTTTCCGTTGTAAATATATTATGTGTAGCTATTCGTTTACTAAGAAAAGGAGCAAAAAAGTTTTAAGTTCAACTTAATACAACCATGACACCTAGTAATAAAGTCACGAATGTTCAAAATATTATCTAATACTTACGATAAAACGAGCAAAGCAATAAATTACTCCCCTCACTTACAAATCAAAAGACAACATAAACTAATTTGTGTGAATTCAACCTTAACACGCAATGAATAAAGTACTTTTTCCCGTTATTCTGCGTGTTTGTGCCTGGTTGGCGAGCCTGAACCAAACATTTGTATCACATTTTAAAATCGGTAATTTTGTTCAAAATGTAATATTATTTGTTTGTTTAAAGCTTAAAATATTTAATTAACATGTATTTAGGGAAAGTAAGATACTCTGGCCGTTAAATAGCTTTTTGGGTATTATTTTTGCATCTTTTGAATACACTGCGGCATTGTGAAACGTGCTTACATTGGCTGTGTTTCAAACAAACTAAACAAAATAAAAGCTCATATTTCAAGTGACCTGTTATTTACCTAGACGTATTTTTCGCGCCGACCCGATATCTAGTTATTGTTGATCGAAGATTATGGATACGAATTCTATAAAGAATAACTAACTATATGAATGATAGGAAAATTATTGTTGTATTTTTTACTGGGTAATAAGTTAATCCTCTAACAAAAGAAAGAGACCTTATCTAGGTTGACAATATTAACAGAACTTAACTAGACTTATTTCTTTCTTAAAATAATGAAATCAATAAAAAATATTTATGTATCTTATTCTTATTATCTGTGACGTCTGTGTATTCTCCATACGCGTTAATTCTATCTTTTTTTTAAATCTAAACAAAGGGTTCATCTCATCATTAATTGTACGGAATCCATCTCTGAAAACGATATTCTGGTGTTGGCATTTTTGTGTTGTAAAATATACTGAATGAATTGTAATCTGTAGGACCGTTCTAATTTCATTTTATTAACAGACGGTTCATATGTCAAGATGATATATGTATATCGTGAAAAAATAAGTAAGAATTATATCGGATGATTATTAAAAAAAAAACACCTCGTAATTTTTGCAAACAAAGAGTTTGCGTGTAGGTATAAATTATTTATAGAAATAATATGTTTTAATTTTACAAAATCATATCAAATAGTTTATTTAAGAAGGTTTTATTCTACATATTTTTTTAATTTGATATGAATGTCACGTAACTCCATAATTAAGTTTTTGGCGGGATTTTAGTCTATCATGTAGTGGATATTATGTTTTATTCATAATCTTGTGTTACTTGACTCTGTATTACGTAAAATTGGTGGTGTTTTATGTAATATAGTTTGTTTATTATGCATAAGTGAAGTGAATGGAAAATAATATCACGGAGCATGATTTATGAGATGCCACAGAATTTCCCTGGAAAGTTGTAGCAAGGGATCCACCATCTTGTTGGAACATAAACATTGATATTGAAATGATCGCTTGACACTAACTTGTAATCATCTTATATATTAATACGTGAAGCCAAAATTGTCTACCCCTTTTTAAGCGAATTGTGCGAACGGATGAACATGAAATTTAGCATAGTTAAAGTTTATATGGAGTAGAAGTGCAGAAAGCTATTTTTTTGTATATAAAATGAATTAGAAATTAAATTAATTAAAATTAAAATGCATTAATTAATATGCTTTAATCACACTACCTACTGCTTGAATTCTATACAACATATACACACATGTAAATGAAAGACTTATTGACACACATCATTTTAGTTTTACGTTCCAATTACATTTTCAATATTTTTAACATGACTGACGTTGCATGCCTTACATGCCCTTTGAAATCAACAACCACTTAAATTATTATTATTCTCTTTGGCCTTATTGAATGTCAAAATTGTTATAAGAGCAATATTACCAAAGTCAATGTCAATATTTTAATGTATAGTATTTTTTTTATGGTGAACTCATTTTTCAAATGATGATTCAATAAAAAATGAACCTAAAAATACTATGTAAAATCAAAATAAGAAAATTTGTTTGCTCATGAAAGTAATCCATGACTTAGATCTCCGCGGTTACAATGATGCAGTTCAAACTGATTTAGCAATTATATTTAGCAGATACAGTTGATGATGAATTTTGAACAAACATGAATTCATTTTCAAAAGTTAATGATTATAATATCTTTGTTTTGGATTTATCATTTGATTCTATTGTGTATCCATTACTTTTCAAAACGATGATACTGGGCATATCACTATTCCTCATAATGTACAGACTACATTTAATTCAATATCACTCAGAAATACAATTACTTGAAAATTGTGTCATGAGTTGGGATAAATTTCTTTATTTTCGTAATGTTATGTTCACTTACAATCCGAGAACCCTACCACCTTTTGTAACCGCCTGTTTTTTGTTTCAAATTTATAATTAATTTTTATTTCTATTTAGATATAGATTTTTATAATGTTTATATAATTAAAAAAAAGTGGCAAATATCTGAATAGCCACGATGAAAACCTTTGATTATAGATTATAACCCTTTGACAAAAGAACCCTAATAAAGTTAAAACTTTAAAAAATCAATAAACTATTGTCGAATGTCTACCACTGGGCGCCCACTAGTTATTTGTATAGTGTATGATGTAGATGTATTATTTTAGTTATATTACCTCAATTACCATCAGAAATTAATACAAACTTAGTTGGTCGTGACATTTCCTAACCAACTATGATTTATGAGGCAAAATGAGCACCACTGGGCGGTAGAGCTAACTTTAGAGCCATTTTCCGGAGCCAATTTATAAGTTTGTGGTTTAGTAGATATTGCCACTGTTAGATTGGCTTACTTCACTCACTTTCATAGTTTAATAAAATTAAAGAATTAGGGTCGAATGTCGACCACGGGGTGCCCACTAGTACTATTAACTACTCGATAATGGCAGTAATAATCTAAAAGATAGGTTGCCAAAAATAAATTTAAAAAAAGGTCATGATGTAGGGGTAGCGATAAACAGTAGGTAATGGACATAGAACAGTGAGTTTGATAATTATATTATAATTCTATTGTAACGAACTAAATTTTTGAAGCAATGACTGATAGCTCGTGACTTCATATTATTTTTTACTAAAAGGTGACTTGATAAAGCCTGTAAGAGATAAAAGGTCATAATTATATAAGCCGTATGTATAAATATTAATGTTAGGTTTTACTCGAAGCACTATCCATAAATGGCTCGTTTGGTCTCGTGTTTGTTGGCGTTTATCGTGGCCTCGAGTTCGTGTGACCCTGTGAAGAATGTTACACCATACGTCGGTAAGCTTAATTTTCTAATAATTTTATTTTCTTGTACCAATTAGTTCTTTTTTTAATAAATAGTTTCAAATGTTTATACACGAGCATTAATTATTTTTGAGAAAATTCATGCCTTTTATACTTCTTAAAAACCGTGCCCCCAACACGGCGTCCTAATATATGTACTATAAGAGTCATTAGATATACAATAGATAATGGTGCATGTTGACCTTAAGGAAAAAGTATTACTATCTATTCAAAACATTTTAATAATGTAATATGTATGTATATTTAAGAGTGTGTTTTTGTCCATATATGGATCTTCTTTTTTAACACCTAATTTATAGTTGAAAACTATATATCAGATACTTTCAAAGTAATTGCCTTTGTTATTCAATATTCTGGGGCACGGCAATGTCTCCGTCAAGTTGCTAAATTTTTGAAGCAATGACTGATAGCTCGTGACTTCATATTATTTTTTACTAAAAGGTGACTTGATAAAGCCTGTAAGAGATAAAAGGTCATAATTATATAAGCCGTATGTATAAATATTAATGTTAGGTTTTACTCGAAGCACTATCCATAAATGGCTCGTTTGGTCTCGTGTTTGTTGGCGTTTATCGTGGCCTCGAGTTCGTGTGACCCTGTGAAGAATGTTACACCATACGTCGGTAAGCTTAATTTTCTAATAATTTTATTTTCTTGTACCAATTAGTTCTTTTTTTAATAAATAGTTTCAAATGTTTATACACGAGCATTAATTATTTTTGAGAAAATTCATGCCTTTTATTAAAATGTTTCTACTTCTAAAAACCGTGCCCCCAACACGGCGTCCTAATATAGGTATTATAAGAGTCATTAGATATACAATAGATAGTGGTGCATGTTGACCTTAAGGAAAAAATATTACAAACTATTCAAAACGTTTTAATAATGTAATATGCATATATGTATGTATATTTAAGAGTGTGTATTTGTCCATATATGGATCTTCTTTTTTAACACCTAATTTATAGTTGAAAACTATATATCAGATACTTTCAAAGTAATTGCCTTTGTTATTCGATATTCTGGGGCACGGCAGTAACTCCGTCAAGTCGAGCAAAAAAGCGATCCGGCCATACCATCCTTTTTTTGATGAAGTTCAGGCCCTTATCGATTTCCTATAACATCGGTGTGGATAAGGCTAGAAGCCTGAATGTTCAGTAATCAAGCAGGCATTATATAAACACGGTATATTTCATTCAATTTGAACCACTAGTTTAAGAATTATATCTAGTCAAGTTTCTTAATTTTGTCACTCACAGTCACTGACTGACCGATCATCAAAACTCTAAGGCACATCCAGCGGACATAGATGTTTCAAATTTAGGATACAATTA
Organism: Antheraea pernyi; assembly: GCA_015888305.1. NCBI lineage: Eukaryota > Metazoa > Arthropoda > Insecta > Lepidoptera > Saturniidae > Antheraea > Antheraea pernyi. Next base: position 96,290 of record MU159934.1, on the reverse strand, counting down.
GTGTTTAGTGTATAAATCAAGGATAAACTAAATTATTTTGTAATTTCGGTTCAGTTTTCTAGATTCTCCAACTGCATGAATAACTTTGTAATCATATATAAATGTATAGGGTTACAGAGTTACATTTTCAGTTAATATATAGGGGCCATTCAAGTATTACGTAAGCAGAATTTTTGTAATTTATGACCGCCTCCCATGGTCAGCAAAAGTAAGCAATGTTCTTAACCCTCTCCCCACTCCCCCCCCCCCCCCCCATAATTACGTGTTTACGTAACTTTTACATAAGTTTATTGAAATCTGTTCTAATTCAGTAAATAAATATTGCTGACGTAATCACCATCCAAACCCTCCAACCCCTATGTCATCAAAAATAAGCAAATCAAGGAACTCCCACATCAGTGCCAACGTAATACCTGAATGAGGCAATAAGCAACATAATGGAATAATAGGTGTAGATATGTTGTTTGTAGTCAAGACGTAGAAGGTAACGGAAAGGAAAAAAGTAGGACTATCTACAAAAAGAAATGAGATGCTATCAAAAACAGAACTTGTAAATCTCGCAACTCAGTTCTTCTACCGTAAAAAAATTGTGAGATCCATGTAACACCAAGTCCGTTACTATATTAAGTTCTCACTTAAGGGACCTTCTGTCTTAAAATTGCTTAGTGCGATTGCCAAGTCAATCTATTTTATTTATAACATAAAAGATTTTTACTATAGATATGGTCACTATAAGATGTTAAGTTAGTTAATTACGTAATAACTTAAGACAGAAGGCCCCTTAAGTAGGGACTTAATAAAGTAACCGACTTGGTATTACATGCATCTCATATCTTTTTACGGTAGAAGAACTGAATTGCGAGACTTGGTTTTTTTTGCAAGTTTTGTTTCTGATATACATACATAATAATATATCTTAGCATTTTATTTTTTTGTTAGGTACATGTTTATTTTGTTCATTGTTCTCCTTACTTTTCTTCAATATCAGTATGGTATATAACTCATTATGCATTCGTTGATTGACTACTTTGTCCGCGATCATGCATTTCGATTTGCAATGTCCATTGTGCACCTTTTTTAAAAATTTAGATGGTTCTAGCAACCAGTATTTGAGACTGATTTAATGATATTTTACATCTCTTGTTAAAGTAAGATCTCCTTGACGTATTAGTAGACGTTTACGGAGTCACCAACATTTTATTGGTAAATTATTTTTCAATACGTATTATTGAAAAAATGTCATGACTTAAGGGTAAGAAATCTCTTTATTTTTTAGTATTATGCTTGACTTCAAAAAATATGTTATTATTCTATTTGCTTTTGAAAATATTTTCAGATGCAATCGATTTCGCTAACAAGCAGATAGACATCCTTTTATTACATCACCACATCCGAGAGCCAAGTCATGTACAGAAGTGTAGAAATATTTCTGATAGCTGGAACATTGAGGAAAATATACACCTCTTTAAAGTATGTATAAAAAAATTGCCAAGTAAATGACATTTACAAAGAAAATAAAAACATCGACGGGGCTAGAATAGATTAATATTTCTTCTTTTGTTTTAGAATGAAACAGCCGTGAAAATTTGGATTGATATGAAAAAAAAGAACTGGCTTCTGCCGGTTACGGTACCGTTTTCTATATTTAATCCGGTAAACCAGATTGAAGCTGTCGCACTATTTCATATACTTTACTCTGCCAAAGACTACGATACGTTTTATAAAACCGCGTTATACGTCAAAGATCGCGTTAATCAAGATCTCTTTATATACGTTCTCAACGCATTGCACGTTCAGCGTCCTGATTTGAAAGAACTTGCCGTTCCCCCAATATATGAAGTTTTACCAGAATACTTCAATAACGCCGAAATATTAACAACCGCTCAGAGGATTGCCGTACACGGAGCGCGAATGGTTGATTATTATTCTTCTACTTATAAATGGGATAGCAGCATCGTTATAAGGTGGAATACGACGATTTGGCCTTATAGCTTCCAAAGCTCGCCTATCTCATACTTCTTAAACGATTACGGTCTAAATGCACACTACTTTTATAACCATTTAAGATTTCCCTTTTGGTTAGGAGATGAACTTTTCCCTCTTATAAAAGACAGACGCGGTGATTGGTTTTGGTTCACACACCACCAGATTATAACACGTTACTACATGGAAAGGCTGTCTAATGGACTCGGTGAAATCAAGGAGCTTGACGATACTGTCGTCTATGAAGGATACAATTCTGGATATATGTACCATAACGGTATACCGTATCCCGTTAGGCCTAACCGCTTCGAACTATACCAATCGGAACATTTGGCTGTAATCGAAAAACTAAAGCTTTACGAACGACGTATACGCGATGCGATTGATAGTGGATACATTATGAACGTTAGTATAATAACTTTATTGAGCTATTTTTATCATGTTTTGCCTTGAATTATATATATTTTGTGATGTTTTTTTTTCTGTTATCAGAGTACTGGTGAATATGTTGATATTCAATATTTCAAAGCGTTCGAAGTTATCGCCCGTGTAATAGAAGCTGGTGTTAATACTCCCAACGTAAATTATTACAAGGATTTTATTAGTACTTGGAAATCACTTTTAGGAAACTGTTTATGGCCTAGACATAATTATTACAAGTAAGCTTATTTTAGTCATAATTTCTTTGTATTAAAATTTTCAATGTATTAAATACCTTTTTTCTTTGGTTAGTGTCGTTTTTTCTACAAAGGTAGAATAAGGAATAAAAATTTTGAAAATATTTTTATCTTCTTACGCCAAAGAATTATAACTTCTAACATGTGTACATAAGTACACACACTTTTTTATAGAAGTCTAATATTGGAATATATTTATTCTCAAGTTTTATCGATGTTACATATGTAATATAATACCTGTTTATACCTATTTTTTGTTTTGCGTAACCATATTCTGATATACAGTTTAATCAACATATATCTTATATAATTTTTTTTTCTATATCCCTCTATCTGTCTCTTTCTAAAACATTTTTTTTTTATTTTGGTATATTTTTTTTATGTCATTGGTGACAAACGACATGACCGGATGTTAAGTGATCACCACCGTTCCAACCTAACCTAGCACGTCGCTGCTGGACCACGATAGGAATGGATAGGATTTAACCCACACCGGCTTAAAACCGTACCCAAATTCCAACCATTTTTTTCCTTAACATGGGGAAATCCCTTCGGATATCCACCCTAGCCGGGCAGCTGAGGGTGTGATATGTCCGATCCTCCTCCCTATCATTTCCCCTCCCTCCCAACACAGGCTGGCAACGCACTTGCAACTCTCCTGGTATTGCTAGTGTCTATGGACGGTTGTGATCATTTAACATCAAGTGACCTACCTGTTCGTTTGTCACCTATAATATATTTTAAAAAAAAGTCTTGCTCTGCATGCTACCGGACATAGTCATTCAGAGTTCGGCTATCCTCGGTTATCATCGGTTCTCTTCGACTGGTCTAATCGCTCTCAGCACCTTGCATACCGCGCGGTGCCCGTCGGCTTATCCGTACTATTACTTCATTTTCGCTTACATACTTACCAGCGTAAAGTTTTTAACGGTAATTACTCCGTTCTCAATGTTCGTAGTGTGATGTTAGAGCTTATAACCTTTCTCTATAAATCTAAATATATAAAAATTCAGCGTCATGATGTTTGCCCACGATGAACTATCGAAACTACTCAACGGATCTTCATGTAGTTGGCATTTACATATAAATTGGTCCAACTTGAGAGATAGGATAATTTATATTTCGATTATTGGCAATATCAACTTTTTTGATTGTTTGATTATTGTTATTAATTGTAAGTTTCATCAGTCTCGAAGCCTTTTCAATTAGTTTATTGACAGAAAACTGTAGAACCCACTGTTATAGATATCTCATAGATGGCGCCACGTTTTTCCATAATACAATTTCTTGCGGAACAGACAAGCGTTTATTTTTTGTATAGTCACAAAATCTTAATGATCATAATAGCAATGTATATTAAATGTAATGTAAATGTAAATCTTAATAATAAGATTTTAAGTTATTGTTTCATTAGTTCCTTATACTATGTAAGTGAGCACTGAGGTAGTTATATGGTGGGTTAAGGTTCCAAATGTGTTGCTGTTGTTAAACCTCATTTGGCACGCTTTTTGTATTTATATATCTAATGTACACGTTACATGTTACTTTTAGTGGCGTGCGCGTCCTACTTACAATTGTCTTTAAAGAGCGTTTCTGTAATTGTAAATAGTCTCACAGTTCTATAATTCTTTAATACGATTTAAAAAAAAACGCGTGCGGAGCTGTGGGTACAGCTAGTATTAAATATATATACCTCTTGAAATCATAAAGCATATCTTCGAGTACCATTTAGTTTTTGTTTAATTAATTACAGTTCGGGTCTATTAAAAGTTATTGTAATTTTAATGATGATAGTGCATAGTAATTGGACTTAAAACATTCAAATTACTTTTAATTTCAGTTAATCACTGAAAACGATGTGCTTATTCTTAATTTGGTCATTTTTAAGGGCTACCTATCTTTCGCAGAGGAAGTATTGCAGGTGAATGAATGGATTGTTTATATACTGTTTATATTTTTGGATTTTAGTCGTCTACAACCGTTATTGGTTCCCTCTGCTCTTGAACACTACCAAACAGCATTAAGTGATCCTGCTTTCTACATGATATTTAAACGAGTTCTTAATCTGTTCTACTCATGGCGACATCTGCTTCTTGAGTATAAGGGAAAAGAGTTAGCTGTACCCGATGTTGTTATTGAAAAAGTAGACGTGGACAAGTTGGTCACTTTCTTCGAATACTCATATATGAACATCAGTACGTATATCCTAAATAACTATTCAACTATATGTAATAACTATAAGTACAAATATATACAGGCTGAAAGTTTAGACAGTAGCAATATTTATGGAAGATACTCTGCACTCGATTCTCGTCCTATGTCAATAAAAAAAATGTTCTTAAGATTTGACCTAATTATCTAGAAAAATACAAAAATTATACGTAATCCAGTATGTTTCTATGTTAACGCACAGTGTCAATGACTGTGTCAGGTAATTTCACTTTCATCTCGGTATGAATATATGTATGAACGGTATGAAAAAAACAGAAGAGTTTATTATCCGTTTTATTATCGTAGGTTATAAAATCTAGGTCGCCCCTTACAGCTTTGGGCGCCGGTCATTGCACCTAGATTTATTACGATTCTGTTTATACTTTTGAAAATCTTTGAACAAACTTTAAATTAGGTTCTCTTTGTTATTTATTAATATTTGTTTTGATATTATTATTTTATATGTTAAATGTGACCATGAAGTATTATACCCTAAAATACTGCTAGTGTTTAACCTTTCACCTGGTATATTAATATTATTAACTTTTATAAGTATTAATAAGTAAATGTTCAAAGTATGTGTTACCGATGGTGAATTTACAGCTTTTATTATAGATTATACAATATCCTTTTTTTAACGAATAATATATAAATATAGTATTCAATAGTACACTCTGTACTCGTGCGCCTTTATTGTGTCATTCAGAGATTTCCGCAAGAAGTAGACGTAAGCGTACACATTGTGAAAAACCGCTGACACAATTTTGATTATGTTATACATAATCTTATACACATGAGGTATGTTGCTGATAGTGATCTTGAATAAAATATTGAAAAAAAAATAGATTTATTCACTAGATAATATATATATTCAATTTTTGATGATTAAAAATAACAGTTTTCTGTAAGTTCAAGTGACATTTTAATCTACCTTAAACGTTTATTCTTTATTGTATGTTATAAAATACGTATAGACAGCCGGTAGGTCAGGGAAATTAATAACACTCTGTAGGCACTGTGACTATTTATCCGAGTAGTGCTTCACCTTACAACAACTCAAAGGTTCTCAAAGGTACAAAAACTCGAAGTGGTAGTCAAAGCAATTACTATTTACTCAAATTTCCCCTAAATAATTTAGTAACACACAAAACTAGGAATAATTATCGTTATTTAAGTAATACATTAATTCTATATAATCGTTTTTTTTTATGTAAATAATTGGGAGAGGGGGGGGGGCAAACATTGAAGCAAACATATACCTACGTCCTATTTCACAGTGGTTATGATCCCGGTTATTGTAGTCCGGTGAAGCTGTTAAGGCCCTTGCTATGCCAATAGTATAGTCAGTCCAAAAAAAAAGATCCTATTTATTTAATGTAACGTCAATTTTCGAGAGGGGGGCGTATAAATCCCAACTATCCCCCCCTCTGTATACGTGCCTGATGGTGGTGTTGATGTTCCGGTGGCGTCGCAGTCTTGCCTCTCGGGTGTGTCGTAGCGGTACCGGAGGTAGTCAATAACATATAACACGACAAAGTAACGACACTATATTTGAAGGTATACACAATGCAGTCCTAAAACTTCGGCGCTCATCGACAGATCTACGATATATCAGAAGTCCTCGGCGACTTTCTACCCAGCAAGCTACTATGACGATTATGCCTATTAAAACTATTTATTATCCTAGGATTGCTTATTGAAATATCTACTTTAACATTTTCCAGGTGAATTCGTCCTTGGTAAGGAAAGTGTGTTAGTTCAGTATCCTCGCCTCAACCACAAGAAATTCAACGTTCGTATCCATGTTAAAAGCAAAGTTGCCAAGAAGGTAGAAGTCAGGTTTTTCTTGGCTCCTAAGTATAACAGCCAGGGTGTTGAAATCCCACTTTTTTCTAACTATGAGAACTTCTTCTTGTTGAATTACTTCACTTATGAATGTAAGTTGTATTATGAAATTGAAATATTGAAATGAAAACTAAAATTAATATTATCTGGTGGACAAACTGTTATGTGTTTCTAACGTATATTTAATAAGTTAATACTGATTATTTTTATAATTTACGTTTAAATAGTTGTTTTTCTTTATTTTGTGTAAGGATTATCACAAAAGATACGCTCGGTTTTTGATGGCTCAAGAATTTTCTCGGCAAGCAAATTAATTCATAATTTATTAGAGTTATTAACTTTGTGGTGTACCTATGTAATATCAGAATAATTCCAGTAGCTTATTCTTTTGTTGAACTGGCTGTGCCCGCGACTTCGGCTGCGAGAGACCTTATGAAAAAAAGCAGCGATTAATAAAGTCACCTGAATGAAAAGTCCATTTACTTTTCTCTCTTAATTAAGCCGCGTCGTCATTAAAAGTACAATAACTTTTTATAGATCGAACCGATTTTAATGGAACAAAGACTAAATGTTACTCGAAGATATAATTTATGGTTTTCTTTAAGAAGTTTGATCATGAACGCAATATTTTAGCAGTGATCCGTGTATATACAAAATGATAGACATTTCTAAAATTGATTGCAATGTATTTTATTACTTATTCCTAGACATCTGCCACGTTTTTTTTTTACAAAAATCTAAAAAGTACTGTCACGTTACATTTACATTCTTATGATATAGATAGATACCGAATTCTAACGATATCTTCGTAATTTAGGTCAATATATGAATAGCATTCCAATGCAAATTAATTTCTCTTGGTTCATTTAGGCCATGTCTTTGCCGATGTTCCCTGGCCATTTGACAAAGTTCCCAGACACGTTTATGGCCAAAAATGTGCCTTAATACTAATAAAATGAGATATATTTGAAATGTATGATTTACATTTTTCTTTATTTTTCAGTACCTGCAGGAGAAAGCCTAATCGTCAGAGAATCTACACAAAATCCATTGACCGTTGGTGATTTGAAGAGCCTTAACGAGATTCATTTGGATGCTCTACATGCTGTTGAGGGTAAAAAAGAATTAAAGAAAGGCATGTCTGCTAATATCTATAAGTTTCCACATCGCCTTTTACTACCGAAAGGTGAGCAAAAAATGTATTCTTTTTTTACCACTGCAAAAATTCTCTCACAGCACCTATATATATATATCTCTTATTCGTTACACATTTATATTTTACTAGTGGGCACCCAGAGGTCGACATTCGACCATAGTTCATTAATTTTTTAAAGTTTGAATTTTATTAGGGTTCTTTTGTTAAAGGGTGTTATGTTATAATATCATTGTAGAATGTAGAATGAAAAAGGGTAATTGGAACGTAAGAGTAAAATAATACATACAGTCGAGCATAGCAACCTCCTTCACAACCTTTTTTGAAGTCCTTTATTGACAGATGTCAAAATGTATTTTTTATTTACATGTGTGTACCTATATGTTGTGTAAAATTGAAACAGTAACGTGAGTAATGCATATTTTAATTAATTTAATATACTTCTAATGCATTTTATATAAAATAAATAGCTTTTTGCACTTTTCCTCCATATAAACTTTAACTATGCCAAATTTCACGTTCTTCCGTTCGCCCAATTCCTTTAAAAAGGGATAGAAAGTTTAGGCTTCACGTATTAATATATATGATATCATCTAATTCACACCATCAAAGGAAGTTTCTCGTCAAAATTGCTCAGACTACTTTTAGTTAGTAACTACGTCCATCTAAGAAATATAGGTGTATTCCCTTTTGCAGGTCGTGTCGGTGGTATGCCGTTCATCTTTATGGTTTATATTTCTGAACCACACCCACATATACTTACACAACAAGAGACTGAGTTCGGATATTTCTCAGGTGAACCTCTTGGAGTTCCTTTTGATAGAACATTCTACCAGTGGGAGATTGACGGTCTTAGAAACATTTACTTCCAGGATGTTTTGATTTTTCACAAGCCAACACCGAAAATAGTAGTTCCTTACACAGTATAAACAAAATATTATTATGTAATTCTATTACAAACGAAACTAAATAGTCCAAGATCCCAGAGCTACCAGACCTATCTTATTTTTAAATGGATGATACCTTATGTTTGAGTAGTCTTTTGTGTACTAAAATGCTTTCGCACTCACAGACTGGGGGCGATGTATAGATATCAGGAGAGAAAGGTGACTAAAAATAAGATCTACTTTACTTACTTTTAAATGGCTGATTTTTATATACGTTGTATATAATATTATCCTAAAGTAGGAACCAGTGTCGCCAGAAACTTTCCCGGGGCCATAACTTCTGCCAAACGCTTTAAAGTAGACAAAAAATTAATGAACATTACTTATTTTTAAATGCTTGATTTTTTAGATTGATTCAGACAACTATTAAAAAACGATATTTCATCAGCCAGACAGATTGTAAGGGGTAAACGTCCCGCCAGACGTGAAATATAGTCAGCTGTTAGTATGAACGCGAGAGCTTTATGTATGCATTTTAGAATGAAAAACTTATTACTCTTGATTCTGACACTGATTTCGATACTGTATGAATACTTTCATCTAACATTAAGTTATGGAATAGGTAATAATCTACGATTTTTATAAGCAGTTTTCGTTCAGAGATGTGTGTTTTCTTGCCGTGGATAAGTGGAGCAAACGAAGTAGTATTTACGTTTTTTTCCTCTGTACATAAAATATATTGTTAAGACAATAAAGTAGACGAAGCTATGGGTATCAACTATATACCCTAATCTCCATTCCTCCTTATATGAAGAAATTTAATAAATTTTGTCACATAGCACACCAGTCGTCTCCTAGTGACGCCGGCATTGTCAATATAAAAAAAGATAATCTGTCAAGACGTCTTCAGTAAAATTAATATAGCTCTGTAAATAATATGGTACTTTAAATAAAATGAGTGCGTGTAACTGTCACACGCGATTGAAATAAAACGTTTTAATATTTTTTGATTTTGTCAATAAATATGTAGTTTATAAACAAGTCAATCAAAATTTTTTTAATAAACAAGAAATAATAAAACATATTAAATTGAATAATAATAAAAACCATACAATTAATTATGTATATATGAGCGCGCGATCGTGCTGTCATCTGGTTTCAATGTAAGTAACAAATTAAATCAAATCTTCATTATCTGTAGTGCCATCTATCAGTTAATTTGGAACTTAAATAACACAGGAACATTATTAGCAACTCTTTGTTATAAAGTAAAAATATATAGAAAAGTACGAACAGTTACTATTATAAGTAACGAATTAAATTAATTATGATTTAGTAGAAGTTTTGGTTATGTTTAATTATTATCCAACCGGATGGTACAGAAACGTGACGCCATATTGCCGTAACGGACTTCCGTTGCATTCAGTTCCGTTTCAGGTAATTGGACGACCAGTTACCTCCTAGACACGCCTAAAGAAGGTTTATTTCAATATATTAACTGATTTATATTTGTAAATAGATAATATGTATGTACATTAACCCATTCCTTCCCACTGTACTATTTTTAGGACACTGTATTTATATATTTTTATTACAACTTAATACTTTTGTTTCCATTGGATCAAATTAGATTTGTATTTATGGACTATTTTATAATAGAACAATTTTTTTCGACTCCAAAATATATTAATAACTTTAACGAATAACCTTTGTTGCGTTTTGGAAGGTCTCAACTTTATATGTTATATACCGTATTATACAATGAATTACTTGTATACAAGTAAATATAAAGAAATGTTAGTCGTGTAAGAACTGTCCCTTGTATCGGACAAATAAATAAATTGTGATTTTTAAAAAGCTCCTACGGGTATACCGAGTTTTGACCTCATGATAAAGAAAAATAAACATATAATATGTTTTGAAACCTAGTTATATAACTTCAAAGTAAGCCGTACTATAAATATGACACAAGGAACGTGTCTACACTATTTGACGTGAATGTATGTGCAATACTTATAACTATATAGAATAACTGTGAATGAGCTTGTTCAAATCTGTCAATTATTTGTAACTTGAGGCTGTTCGTGTTTTTAGTCGTTAATTTTAAATGGAACAACATGCATCCTGTGACTAGATAGTGATCTATGTAGTAGTGTAGTGATATAAATAAAAAATAGTTTTTGAGTTAGTGAATTATAGATTTATAAAAGTCGGTAAAATATTTTAAGTTTGTTTTATTTGAAACGGTAAATTTAAACCTATTGCTTATTTAATAAAGGTGTATTTGAATTCATTAATATGAAATAACGTGAATATAGTAACAAATGAAAAAAAAAGTCTTTGATAATGTTCGAAATTATAGACTATCCTCAAGATAATCAGGATTTTAGTGATGATTTAAAAAAAGTATGATATTAAAGTTGCTGTATCATCACATATTTTGGTCATCTTGGGATCAAATAACACAGAGAAGACAAAACAGTAAGGTTTATGTATAAGTTTTGAGCTTTGTGTGGTACCAATGGTTACAATTACAATTTTTCCCCATATGCAGGGAATAATTCTCAAAATATCGATGGTGATGGGATTGTTGATCAGTGGTAAAAAAACGTTGCATCAAGTATGAACGGGTGTACGGGTCCCAGAACACATGTAATTTACTTCAACGCCTTTTTCAGGAGTCTAAGATTGTTGTTTGGTTTTAATTCTCAAGTATGAGAAGATAAGAATAAGAATGCTCTGTTATATCAAAAGAAGAGACGAAAAATACAGGTGGAAAGAAGGAATAGGTTATTCTGATTATCCTTTTATAAAAATAATGATATATTACGTTTGAAGCGGCATAATAACAGTGTAGTATATATTTAAACTACTTTCGATACTATTGAGCCTTTTGTGAAAACGAATAAATATTCTAAGGAAAAAGCGTGGCCGCGAGTCTGCGTAAACTGATTCATAAATATGAAATCATACGAGGCCTCAACAATAACATTATGACTGGTTGATAAAATACAGTACTAGCTTCTAGTTATTATAGTTTTAGATATGTCCCTGGTAAATGTCTGGGTTATTCATAATCTGGTAGGTAAAGAGAATACCATCAAGAGTTTCTTTGGCAGCGATGAAGAAATCGAAAGGCATAGAAAACAAACCTACACTAAGGACTTGAAAAGTTTTTATACAACGTGCATAGTTTGATCAATTTTCAGTTTGACAAGGTAGCAAAATAAACTCTTCCTTTTTGGGACAAATGTGATAAAATACTATACAGTGAACGTTTTATTTAATACTAGCTGTACCCGCAGCTCCGCAAGCGTTTTTTTAATCGTATTAAAGAATTATAGAATTGTAATTGTGAGACTATATACAATTACAGAAACGCTCTTTAAAGACAATTGTAAGTACGACGCGCACGCCACTAAAAGTAACATGTAACGTGGTACAGTAGATATATAAATACAAAAAGCGTGTCAAATGAGGTTTGTCATCAGCAACACATTTGGAATCTTAACTCACTATATAACTACCTCAGTGCTCACTTACACTGTATAAGGAACTAATGAAACAATAACTTAAAATATTATTATTAATATTTACATTTACATTATATTTAATATACATTGCCGTTATTATAATTAAGATTTTGTGACTATACACAAAATAAACGCTTGTCTGTTCCGTAAGAAATTGTATTATGGAACACTTTACGTAATACGTTTATAATCTAAGATCTTTTTAGGAAGACCTCTATATCATTAATGTTATTAATAATTATAATGTCGAATTGTAAACAATAAACTGATAATTATTTCTCTTATTAGAAATAAAGAATGAATTGAAATCTTGCTAAATTTCATGCAAACAAAGTCGCAGGTAACAGCTAGTCTAAAATAGAATAACCTCAATTACTTTTTATTAGGTTCGCTATCTACCAGTGAAAATCCCGTGAAAATCGATGTAACCGTTTTGGTGACAGCAGACCAGGCAGGGCGAAGCCACGGTTAACAGCTAGTATAAACTAAAATTGCTTCAATTACTTTTTATAAAGTCAGCTATCTGTCAGTGAAAGTTTCGTGAAGATCGGTTGAATTGTTTTGAAGATAGTACTGCGGTCGAAGCCACGGTAAACCGCTAGTCTAAATTAAAATAGACTAAATTACTTGAAATGATGTCCGCCATCTGCTGGTGAAAGTTTGGTGAAATTCGGTCCAATCGTTTTAGAGATAGCATTGCAGACAAAGCCGCGGTTATTATCTAGTCTAATTTAGAGTAGCCTAAGGAACCCGCTGTAATTTCAGCTATGTGTCAGTGAAATTCCTGTCAAAATCAGTCTAGCCGTTTCGGAGATTACCCGGAACAAACAGACAGACAGACCGACAAAAATTTTAAAAATTGAATTTTTTTTTATCAGTAACGTGTATACTTTCATAGTCAAGTAGTAAAAAAAATTATTTTGATATTACATACAGACACTTTATTTTTATTATATGTATAGAATATATTATACGAAATAAGCTTAGATATTTATTATATTTTAACAACATATGGAGATTACTTGAAAATAGGTTTGATTTTATTATAATTTTGATCTTTCCTAATTTCTGAACATATATTCCCATTGTCATATTTATAGGACAGGTTGAAACAGCGATCAGGATTTTTTAAATGTAATTATTACTTTATATTACTTTTTCATAACGTATTAGGAACTTACTATATACATTTGAACACATAAATTTTAGGAAGTAATGAGTTAAATATAATTCAATATATTTTTATTTGAATTTGCAGACCTACGCAGAATAAATACCAAAGATTCATAATATAAAACAATATAAAACATGGTATAAAACAAAGTCCCCTACCGCGTTTATCTGTCTGTCTGTTCGCGATAAACTCAAATACTACTGAACGGATCTTTATGCGGTTTTCACCAGTCGATAAAGTGATTCACGAGGAACGTTTTGGTATATAATTTGTACAGGATTTTTTTTATAATCAGGGCAGGACAACGTCTGCCGGACCCACTAGTTTTGAATATAAGTTTCATAACAAATTTAAACGATAATAAATTTTTACCTATTGTGTTTCCTTTTCTATTAACGTTTAACCCTTGACCTTTGTAATTATGGGCACATCAGGGTGAGACTTAGAGGTATATATGATGTATAATTTCTCAAACGATATGTGTAATTATATGTTACTGATAAAACTTAAGAGATTTTGCAAATTTCTTAGCAGAGGCGTACCTACTACAGTGTCAACTAATTTGTATAAAAAATCTTAAGTGTTCTTCTAAATTTTAACAATACATTCTAAGCAAATAATAAATAAAAATATGAAGAGATAGTATTTGTAGCTCCTAATGATTCCTAACTGACATGTCGTGAATACACGACATATTCAACGGTAAGAAGTTACACCTCAGACCCAAAAGATATTCTGATATTGATGATTGATTGATTCTGATTAATTCCGATACGTGACTCCGTTAAGACTAGTTACGACGCTGTTACCTAACTAATATGTGGATTAACTGCTTCGCTGCGTTGATGTATGGAATGAACTGGCACGATGGTCGTTATCGCGACCGCCTCGCACTTGTTTTTGTCATACACCTAACCTAATCTGAACTAGCAATAGCATATCGCTATTGGATCACAACAACACTGGATTTAAGACTCACGGGAGCGAGTTTGCAAATAATTGGACTGAGAAACGAAACAATTTTATTTGCACTTATGGTTGCACACTAATTATATATTGATCATCTTAGTTAATTGATTAGATTTAGATGTGAAAATATGTATTTTAACTGATTAGCGCACTTAAATGGTACCATGTATGTATTATTATTTATTTATCAGGCAACAGGGGTCCACAAAAACAAAAACGAAATTATATAGTAATATAAAATTAAGTGATAAGTTTAAAAATAAAATAAAATTAAAACAAAATAAACTTCGAAAATGTTTGCGATAGAAACTTACCACGTTACCATGGCAACGTATATAATACTAACGCTAACGAAATCTTTATTTGAACAATTTTGTTTTATGATTATGAAGACTAAGAAGATAATAATGATGGATAAAATAATGTACGACATATTATATAGAAGATTTGGCGCTTATGCCTTTATTGTAACTTGGACATGGAAGAAAATTGATTAAAGGATATATAAGAAATACCTTTATTGACAACTTCAGAATAGGCTGTATGGATTAATTCCTTCGCCTGTCCTATTCAACGAATATTATTGCTACAACTAACGAAATCTCTCAAAAGGAAAAAAGTGCCCGATTTCGAAACATTATTCATTGGTGCTCTGCTTCTATTGGTCTTAGCGTGATGATATATAGCCCATAGCCTTCCTCGATAAATGAGCTATTTAAAACTGATGGGACAACTGACTAAGGATTTTCTCAAATCGGACTGGTGGTTCCTGAGATCATCGCGTTCAATCAAACAAACTCTTCAGGTTTATATATTAGAATATAGATTACACCAGTACAGTCTAAACTTTTTATCACTTTGAATATTAATGCACTGAAGTATCTATTATGTTATACGTATCATTTTAGATTTCTATAATAGCATTTTTTTTTAACTTATTACGCTATTGACCTAGCAAGGTCTTAACAGCTTCACCTGACTACTAAGGCGAGCACTTAAAGCATTCAGCCGATTTTTTTGACAACTAGCTCAAGGGTGCACGGCACACCTCGGCTTGTGCTGTTGCCTGATACATGCAATTCGCGACCTATCAGAGCTAAGCTAAGGTAACTCATACATATATGATTGAATTTTAATTTTGTTTTCCATTAAACTCTTCGACTATATTACGCGCAAACGCATTGACGATTATAAATATTCAGAGAGGGCAAAATGATTGACGAGGACTCTAACCATTTTTTTTACATATACATTTATTTGCAATATAATTGTGACGAATATAATATTAATCCTTACCAAATTAAATATTTTCATTACGATGGTTATTTAATGTGGACCAAAATTGCGGTAATTTAAATGAATATCGAAGAAGACATCACAGATTTAAATTTATACGCAAAAAAAAGGTTTATTATTATGAATTTTCTTTTCTTTCATTACTATCTTCTGCGCGCGACTTCGTCCCCGTGGAATAGTAACTTTGAGCTAACGCTAACATACAACGAAAGCTCTCAAGAGGAAAAAACACCCCGATTCTGAAACATTCTTCATTGATGCTCCGCTCCTATTGGTCTTAGCGTAATTATATATATAATTACGCTAATATATATATATATAATTACCTTCTTTGATAACTGATTTATCTAACACTGGAAGAACTTTTCAAATCAGACCAGTAGAACCTTTTTTTTTAAACTAAAACCCCACGGTGAACGTCTTCCGCTATAGTTGGGGCGGCACGAGATCTCTATAGACTTAGCAGTAAGAGCGCTGCCGGGCCCCGTCCTGTTGGGAGACAGCCGTGTACACCCCGGCCGTCTCCTCCGTGCACCGGACCTGTGCAATGGGAAGATGGGCCCCCCGACCCATCTTCCCTGGTCCGGTTACAGAGGGAGGAGGCGGTCAAACTGACGCCTCCTCCTGCCCGTCCTTCGTTGGTGGAGACGGCCACTTTGAGGGTCCTGCTCACGGACCAGTAGAACCTGACATTAGTGCATTCAACAAAATAAACAAACCCTCCAGCTTTATAATATTAGTATAGATACGTGTAAAATGTACTATTTTAGCTATATTATCCCAAGTACCATTAGAAATCAATACAAACTTAGATGGTCTTGACATTTCCTAACCAACTATGATTTATGAGGCAAAATGAGCACCACTGGGCAGTAGAGCTAACTTTAGAGCCATTTTCCGGAGCCAATTTATAAGTTTGTGGTTTAGTAGACATTGCCACTCTTAGATTGGTTTACTTCACTCACTTTCATAGTTTGATGTATAAAGGTATTTTGCTGTGAAGGACAGCAGCTGAGGTAGATACCATGGTTTATAATATTATAAAAACGGACAATTCAAGCAATTTACAATATGAAATTTCGCGAATCCTTAAAGAAAAAGTTTGCAGGAATTCTGTACCTACAACTCTGCCCTCCCAATACATTTTTGATAATTTCGTGAAATACCAACATGATTTAAATTCTAGAAACTCTGACAAACTGATCATATACTGTTTTAGAGTCTGGTAAACCAGTTACAATTTTTTAGGTAATAGTTATAGGTTTTGTAATAAAATCCCAAAGAACGTTACAAATTTGCCGGATTGTAAGTTCGAGCACTATGTTAATCGGGTTCTGATGTCAAAATATACGGTAGATCAATAGATGGCAATGTCTGTAATTAACATTCATCTCTGGGCATCTGCTAAAATCGTTTGTAATTTGCATTTATTTTTATAAAATACTAGCGACTCGCCCCAGCCTCGCACGGGTGCTATGTAGATATCCATTTTAATGAAATACTGTGAAGGGTTTTAATCTACATCATTTTGTTTTTTGAACCGACTACGCTAATGACCAAGCAATCTCTTAACAGCTTCACCGGACTACTAAGGCGAGCGCTTAAGGCACTGAGCCGATTTTATTTTGACAACTAGCTCAAGGGTGCGCGGCACACCTCGGCTTTGGCTGTTGCCTGATACATGCATCTACATGATATTTACAACTTATGTAATGTATTTAATGAACAATGCTGTATTGAATAAAATAGCTTGGTAAATAAACGCTTCATTATTTTTGTAAGAAGATAAGAATGGTTACTAATCTTTAAACTTTACGGCTTTTCGGTACTATAATATGTATGTATTATACATATAAACCTTCCTCTTGAATGACTCTATCTATTGCTATTATATTGCTATAACGGTATTCAAATTCGTTTAATAGATCTAAGGCGACAGGAGTGTGTAAGTTTGAAGGGTGTAAGGGGTGTAATAACATCTAAGACTTGAGACACCCAATCCAACCTCACCTGCACGTGGTGCACCCTGCTGAGTAACGAACGAGGCAATGGCGAAAGCGGGGTGGTAGGGTTTTACAGCCTGACTGGGTCGCAACCACCATGTATATGGCGAAAAAGCCCGTGATAGTGGTTCGCTTCTGCGAACATTTTGCATTTATTTTTCTATTATAGTTTTCATATTTTATATTATTATAATGGTTTATTGTATATAATATTATATTGTTATTACTGAGAAAATTCTGTAAACATGTATCCCAAAAAAAACAACCGAAAATGCAGACCTCGGAAATAGTTGACTTGACTAATTTTCTGTTACATAAAAATGGCAACATAGCAAGCAGATCATATCATGAATCATATCACAATCTTGAAGAACTTTGTTTTTAACCGGAACGGCGGTGCCGCTCAAAGAGACACTATAAATAGCCTACCAAAGCTAAAGATTACAGGAAAATTGTAAGGCTAAGGGTAAGAAGAAGAAGAAGAGTGGTTCGCTTCTGCGGGTTGCGTTTCGGGATCAGCCTGTGCATATCCAGCTTTTCGCAGGCCGGCATGACAACGGTGACCGGCGATGGATAATTGGATAATGTGTCACTCGGTGGTCGCCAGCCATTGTTTTTGGATTGTACTGTGCTTACCATCAGGCACAGTGCAGTCATTTTGCCGTGCTACAATAAAATAAAAAAAAGGTAGCAAAAGCGTCTTTTTTTTCATAACTACGCTATTGACCTAGCAAGGTCTTAACTGGACTAGCGGAAGCGACTTCATTTTATACTATGTAAAGAAGATATACGTTAAAAGGATAAACCCGATCGAGTTTCTTGCCGGTCCTTCTCGATGACTGGGTTGTCTTCCGAGCCGGCGGCAGTGTTGTTGTTCATAAGCCCTCCTCAGGGCCTATATTGGATAAAGCATTTTTGATTTTGTAGATTTTATTTACAAATTAACGATTTCATATAGGTACATGACATTTCATATAGATTTATAATTTGTTTTAGATAACTCATGTGGCAAATGTTTCGTTATCTGCAAAACGAAAAAAAAATGAACATGCGTTCGGCGAGTTATTCACTTACCATTATTTATCAGCATTACCAATTAAATTTAAACTTCTATTTACGACGTAACTACACAAGTTATTTATCCTGTTATTAAGTTACCAATGCTAATACATGTGAGATTAACTTCAGAGATAAAAGCATCCAGTACTTCAGTAATTTCAGTTTGAAGTAGGCTTTTATTGAAAAAAAAAATCTTATATAAACACGGCAATACCAGAAAAGGAAAAAAACTCTCTACGTATGATTATTTATTTATTTTAGGATCGTCAACATGACAATACACGAGTAAATATATAAAAAGTAGGACTATCGTGATACATTATAAATGTAGTCCTATTTAGAGACAATCACGGCATAGTCCAACAATTAATTAAATATTAATAGAACCAAATATTAAACAATTTTACATATTAACAAAAATTTAACATAATAATACTTACCTAGTTTACGATTGTGTTCGAAATCATTGCATTTAATATCCATTAGATTAAGTTTTTTTACATATCTTATTCTCATATCAATAATTTTTACCTTTGAGTACTTCAACTAACAACCCACCACGACTTCGCACGTGTTAATTACAAAATTAAAATTAATAACAATAAAACATAGTTTATGACAGTCGGTAATAATATACCTTTATATTAATTATCTTATTTTTGTAATCTAATTAGTGTTTTCGGAGATTACGCCTATAAAAAAACTTTATAATGTACCTAGTTTCTGCCCGCGACTTCGTCTGCGTAGAATAGTTAATTTGGGCTAACGCAACCACGTAGCGGAAGCTATCAAAAGGAATGAAACCCGATTTACGAACATTCTTCATTGTTGCTCCGCTCTTACTGGTCTCAGAGTCATGATATATTATAGTCTTTCTCGATAAACGAGCTATCTAACTCTGAAAGAATTTTTCAAATCAGACCGGTAGTACCTGAGATTAGCGCGTTCAACCAAACAAACAAACCCTCCAGCTTTATAATATTAGTATAGATAATTGTATATAGATACAGACTACGATTACTAGCTCCCTCTATTTTCTTAAACTAAAATTAATCATAATTAACAGTGCCATCTATGTTTTACATACGTAAACTTTTATATGATTATACAACAATTTATTACAAAGGTTCTTGTTTACGTCATTTTAAACAAGAGGTCACTAAATTCATTATTCTATCTTAACTCTCAAAACCCAAATATTGTGGCTTTTGTTGTCCTATCCTTGTTATCTTCCCAACGACAACGATCTAATTAATGCTAATGACAATTCTTATATCAATAATCTTTACCTTGGAGTATTTCAACTAACAATCCACCGCGACTTCGCTCGTGTTAATTACAATATGGAAATTAATAACAATAAAACATAGTTATGGCAGTGGGCAATAATGTATCTTCACATTAATCAACTTAGTTTTGTAATTCGATTGGTATTTCCGGAGATTACGCCTATGAACAAACTTTATTTATTTCTTGTAAAAGATACAGATTACGATCACTAACTCCTTCTATTTTCTTAAACCAAAACTAATCGTAATTAACAGTGTCATCTATGTTTTAAAATTGTAAACTTTTATATGATAGACGATTATGCAACAATTTATTACAGGTGTTATTGTTTACACCGTTGTAAACGAGAGGTCACTAAATTCATTATTTTATCTTAACTCTCAAAACCCAGATATGGTGGCTTTTGTTGTCCTTAATATCTTCCCAACGGCCTAATCACTGCTAATGACATTGAGCTAATTGTTTAATAATCGTCCATATAGTTACGTTTTACAGATTATACAACATTCAAACTAAGTATACTGTAATAATGTAAGTACATGGGGCTTCAATTGGTTCATTGGTAATTAGCACGTGGTAGTAGCATGTAGTAAATGTCACTGAGCGAGTAAGATTATTGTCAAGGACTGACCCAGGATTTATTCCAGGGAGGGCACAAGGACGAGACAAATAGTTTGTCTCCTTTATTCTTTGGGATTTATTTTTTAGAAATATTATACAATATTAACTAATAAAACACACGCTCGAACTCCCGACTACGTTTAGAACGATCAAAAAGATTGACGGAGGCTAATTATTTTATTTTCTTATAAGATAAACACTAGTTAACCTCTTGAGTCCCTATAACCAAACGAGTGTAGACTTTCTTGTATTATTTTTTTTGGCAACCAGTTTTCTAGTAGACTATTACTGCCATTGTCAAGTGAGTATCGTTATTACAAGTTTCTTGATATAATTTCAATGAACTAACAACATGGTGGCCATCTTGTTAGAACTTTCCTAGGAGTTTTTGTGGCAAGTCAGAATCCATGCTCCGTGGTATTATTTCCGATCCAGTTCACTTGTGCACAATAACCAAACTATATTACGTAAAGCACCACCAACATTACACAATATAGAGACAAATAACACAAGATTATAGATAAAATGTAAAGACCACTACATGACGTTCCAAGATCCCGCCAAAAATGCGAGTGTAGACTTTATGAGATTAGGCACGGGTCAAGAGATAGTTTGGCAGTACAAGTTCTAAAAAACTACCGAATTTAGATACTTAATTTATTATTTTACAAAGTTTGAAAAATTTGAATGATAACAAAAAATGTAATAATAAATCACAATTTTTATGTACAATGTATTATTTTACATTTTAATTACATTTATTACATTACGTATTCATTTCTAAGAACTTTTTTTACAAAATCATGAAATGTACAATTTGTCTATTGGTTTTTTTTTTCAAATTTGTTGGTTTCGCATAGATTTATTTTGGAATTAGCAATATAAAGGGAGAGACGGGTAATCGTAATTTCATACGTTTCATTTCATTCTCCTTTGACGTGTTGCATAACCATTATATAAAGTTATCAATATTTGCCAGTCATGATTTAGATGCAAGTCAGAGAGTCATGGTAATTTCAAAGTCTGTTAAATGTCTTGAGATCACAATCACATGCTTAACAAAATTATTCAACGATTTGATTCCAGACTCCTTCTCCATCAAGGCCAACAGATCGATTGGACATATAGGAAGATTGTTACAAAGCATTAAATCCCCTATTATATCCCTAATCTCTTTATACTAAACCTGGGGCATTCTTGAAGCAAATGCTCAAAGTTTTACACAGATGTGTTATCACAGGGGTAGGTGTTATCGTTAATTTGTGGGGCGGCTCTACAAGGTTGATTAGCTAGAACGATCCCTTGCCGCCCCCACAAAACGGTCTGACGGTACACCGTGGGGTTTTAGTCTGTGCGAGTCCGACATAACTCACCCTCTTCCCTGGGAGGGTGGCGTATCCATAAGGGATTTCCCCACGTTAAAAAAAAAAGGTGTTATCGTTAATAATCTTACAACGATTTAAGGTATTGCTTACAATACCCGTGTCCAGTTAATATTTGTGTCATATGGAAGTAAACTCCAATAAATGTACGCAATTTTATAATATCCTCAAATTTGGGTAGACGTGCAAATAGTGTATTTACTGAGGAGAGTTTTCATATTTTGCTTGCCAAACCCTGTGATACTCAGCATGGATTTCGCGCTTGGCGAAACTCATCGAGTGGAATGCGTAACTAGGTGTTGAATGTAGAACCACAGCATGCTTCGGGCTGCGGCGTCAGCTGCCTCATTTCTAATAGAGCTTTATTGCTTCGATCATGCAAATCTCCTATGGCCGCTTGCGAAACAGAGTATATGGAGAGATGCAAATGTGGATGATTAGAGTTAGGACAAAAACAGGCTTTGTATATAGCAAATAGTTCAGCCAGTATATAGAAAATGAGCTATGCAGTTTATGTTTTTTGATCGAAATTTGTTGGACCCACACATAGGCGACAAAAGCTGCTTCAATGGAGGAATCTTCCAACACTGCCATCAGTGTAGTTGAGTATGGTGTCAGGGTGATCGAAAGTGGTATTGCTGCTATTTGGAGGTATGAAGAGGGATGGAGACTCTACACAGAGGATGTAGTAGCGGGTGAGGCACCTCCTCACCTAGGTTGTTCAAACATAATGGCTTGTGATAAAATATGTATGTGTAATACCTGTGAGTTTGTTGAAATATATGTACTTCAAGAATCTTATGGTCGAGAGGTATGAGTTCTGCAAGTGCTAGCGCTGCTGTGGTGGATATTGTCTCTTGTAATTTGAATGGCAAAATTACGTTTTTCAAAACACATTGCAACCTTGTTAGTCATATTTGATATATATTACTTGATAGTTATATGAAAGAAAAAGGTATAAATACAATGACTTGAGAAAGACTTCCTCCCATAGTGGCTCTTTCTATACTAATCAGTCACACAATAAGATTGTTACAATATGACCAAAAACCAATGAAATTCATTCATCAAGACAAGAATTAGATATAAAAAAAGTCATAAAACTACATTATATTTCAAGGTATTATAGAATATCGAACACAAAATGATAAGAAATAACTATATATAACAAATCAGCGGGTGCCCATGACTTCGTCTTCGGCTTTGTATAACTGACTAGCCTCTGCACGCAACTTTGTTCGCGTGGAATAGTTATTTTGGGCTAACGCTGACACGCAGCGGAAGCTCTCAAGAGGAAAAAACCCTCGATTTTGAAATATTCTCCATTGGTACTCCGATCCTATTTGTCTTAGCGTGATGATATATAGCCTATAACCTTCCTCGATAAATGAGCTATATAACACTCAAAGAATTTTTCAAAGAGAGATTACCCCCTACAACGTCACAACGTCACAAACTTTACCTCTTTACAATATTAGTATTTTTTTTTATTGTAGCACGGCAAAATGACTGCACTGTGCCTGATGGTAAGCATAATACAATCCAAAAACAACGGCGACCACCGAGTGACATTATCCATCGCCGGTCGCCGCTGTCATGCCGGTCCACGAAAAGCTGGATATGTACAGGCTGATCCCGAAACGCGACCCGCAGGAGCGAATCACTATGACGGGCTTTTTCACCATATACATGGTGGTTGCGACCCAGTCAGGCTGTAAAACCCTACCACCCCGCTTTCGCCATTGCCTCGTTCGTTATTTAGCAGGGTGCACCACGTGCAGGTGAGGTCAGCTTGGATGTCTCAAGTCTTAGATGTTATTCGACGCCCCTTACATAAGTATAAGTATAGTATATATACTATGATAACTTACAACAAATAAAAATTATAATATTATATGCTGGACTGATCATGTTTTAAAATGTCTAGCCATTTTTTTAAACATTATTATTATTGCATTACATAATTATTGTTCAAGTTTTTTTTTACTTATCATGACAACAGTCTATTGGAGCTTAAACCTTATGGTTTTGGACAGTTCAAGGGTTAACAACTTATTAGAATAAATGACAATAAACGCGTATGAAGCCGCGAGCACAGCTAGTACCCGCATACAATATAAGAACATTGTAATTAGGCGTTTCATGTTCGTGCCTTAACGCTCAGCATTGCTTCATAAATGTGCCTACATAATAAGATTAAAGATATGCCCAATCGTGTTAATAAACAAAACTAAATGTCGAAGTAAGGTTGTTTTAACGATTGAAGGTGAAATGATTGATAATTTTCTTCAGAGATAAACTAGGTTATCGGGATTCGAATGAGCCAGATGAGTTAACACGTTAATTTATCGACAATTTGTTATTGTTAGTGATAGTATCAAATGTTGCTTGAAAATAAATATATGATAAGCTACTAGCATTTTTATTTAAGTAATATTTTTACCTTTACCTGTAAGTAATATTTTTACTTCGTGACTTTTTACATAGTCGTGTTCTGGCCCGAAGAGTGTAATTAGTAACATAATTATATTGATACACAAGACGTTCCCACCCATTTTTTATATATATCATAGGATGCAAACGAAAAGGCACTTGATGTTAAGTGATCACCGCCGTCCATAAAATTAGATACACCAGGGGAGTCGCAAGTGCGTTGCCAGCCTGTGTTTGGGGGGAAGGGGCAGAGGGAGAAAAGGGTTCGTGGTCCTTCGCCGCTCTCACTGACCGAACGAAACGCAACAATGCAAACACTGTTACTTCACGTCGGTGTTTCTGTGAGAGGGTGGTACAACCCCGTGCGAGCGGACCCATTCATGTTGAAACCTGTAATAGCTTCAGCGTGGCTCTACCACCTACATGTACCACCTCGACCACCAGTTGTCAAGCTTCTGTGATTGGCCTCAGTATAACGGTCCTATTGAGGCTGGTTATACATAATTATAGAAAGCAGGGACCACTTATTACGAGGAGTACTCATTTCACGATTTAAAAACAATAATAGAACAAATATTCATCTACATCATATTTTTTTTATCTTTTATTGGGTAACAAGTTAATCCTCTAACAAAAGAAAGAGACCTTATCTAGGTTGACAATATTAACATAACTTAACTAGGCCTATTAGTAGTCCGGTGAAGCAGTTATGACTTTGCTTGGGCAATAGCGTAGTCAATTCGAAAAAAAAAAACTAGGCCCATTACTAACTTACAATAATGAAAACAATAAAGATGAAATGATTATTTATTTATGTATGTAGATAGGTACGGGTATATTCTTATTAATCTTACTTTTTTATGTTTTTTTTATTAAAATAAAAGTTAAAAACGGATAAAATAAAACTGAAAAAAATTATTACTTTATTTACGCTTTGTAAGTTCATAATGAAAGATTCACAAAAGCTTATTGGTCTCAATTTGTTTGATATATTTTTTAAACTTTTCTACAATTTGCAATCAAAATTTTATAAAACTAACTTTAGTGCTTTTCCTAGTTATTAAATTGTTGAGTTCAGTTTTGAATACTGTGATTCCAAACAAAATTCAGTTCAAATTCAGTTCTCCTTTTAAAAGATATTGGACAATCTGTTGAAACGTGAAGAACATTTTGTTTTGTATTATTTTATTTTATTTTATGTGTTTAGCACACCAACATAAATAATTACACATAGATAAAATTACATGTGGTAAATTACAGTGCAATAATTACAATCACAGGCATGCATGACATTAATAGATGACAAAATAAACTAATTCTAATTAGTAACTATATAGACAGAATAACAGATTTTTTTATAAGTACACAATTAAGTTAAATCATTATATAGGGTGAAATTTTTTAATGTCACCTGGAAGGAAAGTGGTCTAAATAATATAGATAGCAAATTTTACTCCAAAGAAACATTTCTCTATTTTTGATAAGAAATAAAACTGCGTTGAAAGATTTTCGAAAATTCTGTTGCTTCGAACCGAACCGACTAAAAACTGTAATCCATCTTCTACAACACCTACGTCATTTTGAATCTAGAAATAAACATAAAAGTCATTCCATATTTCATGTTCAATTAGAAAGTTATTTAGTAACGGTGTTAGTTCCCACAATAAGATTCTAAATCATATTTCCGATACTAAGTTCAAGCACCGTGTGAAATAGGTTTTATTACCAAGGGAAGATAGAGAATATAGAGAAGAGATAATTATTACGCGAAAGACGACGTCAGTGAGTGAAAATCTTCTACTGTATCTAGTAAAATAGAATTTGTAAAATTGGAATAAAAAAACACCCAAAACCGATTACCTTCCTTACTTGTTCTTTTCCATGACTACGACATTTTTTGAACCAGTCATAACGTTCTTGCATAGTTGTCTTGCAAAGTTGCATAGGGTTTTATCAGGGTGCTATTCGGACTAGCTCAGTTCGACCCCTTGCCGCCCCAGCAATAAGGTCGGACGTACACCGTGGGGTTTTAGTCCGTGTGACTCGGACATAACACACACTATCCCCTCCGAGGGTGGGTATCCATAAGGGCTTTAACCGCAATAAAAAACGGGTCTAAATTGAATAAAGTATATTTGATTAGATTTAATTTCAATAATTATAAAACGAAAGTTACGATCATCAGTATAGTTTTTTATATACATACTAGCCTTTGCCCGCGACTTCGTCCGCGTGGAATAGTTATTTTGGGCAAACGCTGACACGCAGTGGAAGCTCTCAAGAGGAAAAAAACCCCGATTATGAAACATTCTTCATTGGTGCTCCGCTCCTATTGGTCTTTGCGTGATGATATCGACGGCAGAAAGCGGAAATGTCGTAACTTGAATTTTGGGCTAAATCACTTTTTACCATATTTTTGTATAAAAAAATACTGATTCGAATAGATCGATTCTCACTATCCTATGATTCCATTTTTCATCGATACTACCTTGATTTTTTGCCTAGTTTTAGCACTACACATGAAAAAAATGGAATTTTTGAAATAGTTTTTTAGTTTTTTAGCTCTAGTGGTGGTAGAGCTGGCACACTGAAACTGTTACTGGTTCCAGCATAAATGGGTCGGCTCGTCCGGGGTAGTACCACCCTCTCATAGAAAACCAACGTGAAGTAACAGTGCTTGCATTGTTGCGTTTCGTTCGGTCAGTGAGAGCGCCGGAGGCCCACCTCCCCTACCCTTTCCTCTCCTACTTTCTCCCCTAATCCTTCTCCCAAAGGGTGGCAACGCACTTGCAACTCCTCTGGTATTGTTAGTGTCCATGGACGGTGGTGATCACTTAACATCAGGTGACCCACCTGTTCGTTTGCCATCTATGACGTAAAAAAAATAAAAATAAATAGGGGTTTTCAAGTTACGACAATTCCGCTTTCTCCCATCGATATATAGCCTATAACCTTCCTCGATAAATGAGCTATATAACAGTGAAAGAATTTTCCAAATCAACGTCACAAACTCACAAACTTTACCTCTTTATAATATTAGTATAGGTATTTAAAAAAAAACCGCATAGATACAAGAGAGTTACAACCTTTAACTTATTTACGTGAATCGTAAGTGATAAACGTTACTTATAAAAATAATGTTGAAACCGAAACATTCGTATATCAGAAAGATCTTAATCTAGTTTAATGAATTCATAAAAAGTGTTTATACTTAAAATAATACAATGTAAAGAAAAGATGAGCTAAGAAATGATGCAAGCGTGATCCGTATTATTCCGTTATTATAAATGTGATAAGAATGTTAAAAGATGTAAACAAGTATCGTACCTATTTCTCTACTATATTTTTTTATACTGTAACGGTGTTATTACAAAAAAGTTAAATACGTATTGAACCCTGGCTTTAAAAAGGTCTATTATTAAATGCACCGCGGTCGCTGAATGTTCGCCATCTTGCTCTTTTGTCTCGCTTTGGTTACGTTAGGTTAGACTTGTGAACGAATCTACCGAATCTTCGGTAGTATAGTGGTAAGTATCCCCGCCTGTCACGCGGGAGACCGGGGTTCGATTCTCCGCCGGAGAGGTTAGACTTGTGAAAAAGGATAACACGAACTTGCCTCGGGCGAGCGCGGTGCATTTATTACGAAACCTTTTTAAACCAAGTATTTAATACGTATTTAACTTTTTTGTAATAAAACGGTATAAGTTTTACTGCAATCTCATCTGATGTTATTTTTTTAAATATATTATAGGAGGCAAACGAACAGACGGGTCACCTGATGTTAAGTGATCACCGCCGTCCATAGACACTAGCAATACCAGGGGAGTCGCAAGTGCGTTGCCAGCCTGTGTTAAGGGGGAGGGGAGAAGAGGAAATGGGTCTCCGGACACTCTCACTGACCGAACGAAACGCGACAATGCAAGCACTGTTACTTCACGTCGGTTTTCTGTGAGAGGGTGGTACTACTCCAGGCCGGCCCATTCACGCTGAAGCCAGTAGTAGCTTCAGCGTGGCTCTACCGCCTACAAAACTACTACTGATGATTTGGTTTAATATAGTAAACATGCTAAACGTAGGAAAGGGTTGGCTATAAAGAGGAGCTGTCGGAATAAACCAAAGGGTGTTTAGCGACAAATTTTTAACCTGAGAGTCGTAGATAGCCAGGCGGGCTTAGTAAAAACCCTATTATGGTTTTATCACGATAATTTCCTTAACTGGAAGCTCCGACTCAGCTACAGGGACTCAAAGCTACGTTGATAGAAGAGTATTCATACACGCTAAGCACTGCGCCATCTTTGCTTCAGTTAATTATTTTTGGCCTTAATTAATTAATTGATTAATGGTATTTTTTGCCGAGATCTTATATTCTATTTTAGCGGCTTTTTTATACACGAGCGTGCATTATTTGACTCTATATTGTGTACCATATAAAAGTGGTACTGTACGTGTTTATTATGCGCATCTAATTTTACAATAATAATATGGACCATGATATCTAAGATGTCGCAAAGACTTTTAGAAAGATGTATAATGTAATAAGAAAGTTTATATATTGTTAGAAAACTAAAGTTATTAGGAATAATTACCTATTTATATACTATTATATTTACTACTAGTGGGCGCCCAGAGGTCGACATTCGACCATAGTTCATTGATTTTTTAAAGTTTGAATTTTATTAGGGTTCTTTTGTCAAAGGGTATTTATTATGTTATAATATCATTGTAGGATGTAGAATGAAAAAGGGTAATTGGAAAGTAAGAGTGAAATACATACAGTCGAGCATAGCAACCTCCTTCACAACCTTTTTTGAAGTCCTTTATTGACAGATGTCAAAATGTCTTTTTTATTTACATGTGTGAATATGTTGTGTAAATTTGAAGCAGTAGTGTGAGTAATGCAAATTTTAATTAATTTTTTATACTTCTAATGCATTTTATATAAAATAAATTGCTTTCTGCACTTCTCCTCCATATAAGCTTTAACTATGCCAAATTTCACGTTCATCCGTTCGCCCAATTCCGTCAAAAAGGGATACAAAGTTTAGGCTACACGTATTAATATATAGGTAACTAGTCTAGTACTAGTTTACTATAACTAGTAGTTTGGGGTGTAAGGGGTGTCAAATAACATCTAAGACTTGAGACATCCAAGCCAACCACACCTGCACGTGGTGCACCCTGTTGAATAACGAACGAGGCAACGGCGAAAGCGGGGTGGTAGGGTTTTACAGCCTGACTGGGTCGCAACCACCATGTATGTGGCGAAAAGGCCCGTCATAGTCATTCACTTTTGCGGGTCGCGTTTCGGGATCAGCCTGTGCATATCCACCTTTTCGCAGGCCGGCATGAGAACAACGACCAGTGAGGGACAGTGTGTCACTGGGTGGTCGCCATTGTTTTTGGATTGTACTGTGCTTACCATCAGGCACAGTGCAGTCATTTTACCGTGCTACTATTTAACAAAAAATAGCAGTGTCCGCGACTCCATTCACGTGGAATCTAATGTAAGAAAACAGTGACCTATAAAATGAACTGACTGTATTAAGTCCATTTAGTCATCTACTTTTCTCTCATACTTAAGTCGACATTAAAATCACAATAACTTTTGATGGAGTAAACCGATTTTAAATGTTACTAGAGGAAATCCTAAATGTTACTAGAGGATATGCTTTATAAGTTTCTTTGTGAGGATTTATCCTGAACGCATTACTATAGCAGTGATTCGTGTTCAAACAAACAGACAGACAGACAGACAGACATTTCTAAAAATGATTGAAATGTATTTTATTACTTATTCCAAGACACCAATAGAATTTTTTTTCTGTAAAATCTAAAACTACAGACACATTAGATTCACATTCTTATTATATATTTAGAAAAATATTAGACCCTATGTGAGCTGGTACATTGAATATTTGAAGAAGTTAATTTATACAATGAATAACGATACGAATAATATTTATTATAGTATTTCGTTAAATGGCGATACTCTGCTTGATTTTGAGCACAATACAATCCAAGAAAACGGTCACCAATAAAAAAACAGCGATACCACCCTCTCACAGAACACCGACGTAAAGTAACAGTGCTTGCATTGTTGCGTTTCATTCGGTCAGTGAGAGCGCCGGAGGAGCACCTCCCCTTCCTCTCCTTTCCCCCTCCTCCCTCCCTCCACTTCCCC
The DNA here is from genome assembly GCA_015888305.1 of Antheraea pernyi. Taxonomy (NCBI): domain Eukaryota; kingdom Metazoa; phylum Arthropoda; class Insecta; order Lepidoptera; family Saturniidae; genus Antheraea; species Antheraea pernyi. The sequence goes on along the minus strand of MU159934.1, from coordinate 65,593 downwards.
CAAACACAGGCTGGCAATACACTTTCAACTCCCCTGATGTTGTTAGTGTCTATGGACGGTGGTGATAACTTAACATCAGGTGACCCAC
>MU159934.1:19251-64606 GCA_015888305.1 Antheraea pernyi | reverse complement strand
AAGGTTGCGTTCGTACCAAACGTTACTTATTGTACATCCAATTGAAACCATATCACATACCATACCGATAGATACCATACCGCATATATTTATGTATACTAACCGATAGATACCATACCGCATATATTTATGTACACTAAAAATGGAAAAATAAAGTAAATTTTCAAAAAAAAGTATTAACCGACTTCAATATCAATCAAAAACCCATAAGGCACTAAAAAACCGAAAATAAATAGTTTATCAAATTAACCAAATTAAATAAAACATATGAATATGTGTGCTACCTAGAGATGTACTGGAAGTCGGTGCCAGAATTTGCTGCTATATTTTCGAAGTACTAGGTCTGATGCTAATGATATTAAAATTTCACCATTTGAAAAAGCCCGATTTCCAATAAAAAGGGATTTTCCAAATTACTCTATAGATCACATAGTTCTGGAGTACTAAACATTAAAAAAATACAGCCGAGTTGAGAATAAAAAGGCTAATCATTCTCAAATGAATTTACTTAGGTTTTCTGGTAAACGTCTGATAATAACTCAAGGACTCAGTAGAAAAAAAATACTGTAATTAGATTAATACATTCTGTTTCATTGTACTTCTTGAAGAATTTGAAAGTTCTTTGATGAAATGTACCTCAGAGTTTTTTATATAATTGCTTCCAAAATTACTGGCCGTCTAGATGTCTCACCATGAAGAACTATAGTAGTAACTCGGTACTAAAGTTTTAGGGAAAAAAAATAATTATATCTATAGGATCACAAAACTGATTACAATCTAGTTATATACTTAGAAATGAACAGTACTGAGAAACCATGCGACAATTGCACTCTTTTGGATGTAGATACTTGGTGTTTTAAGCATTTTACATACATTTCGGCTACCTAAAAGATTGTTTATTAGTTCGTAGTAGCGTAACAACGAAAGCCTGTCTATAAAACTTTTTTAATGATGGGCGACTGTTTTCGTACTGCTATGTAATCATTATCGGGTCTTGCGAAGGTTATTTTGCAGAGTTCATGTGGAATTCCTTACCAGAACATATTTTGTGGTATTTGTATTTTACACACATTGACTGCCAATTGTAAAAGGGTTCACGATTACAAATAATAATCAGGCATATTTTTACAGATATAAGAAAAGAAAATAATTTGTATATATGCTATCATTTGTTTTTTTTTTATATCATAGGTGGCAAACGTACATGTGGGTCACCTGATGTTATGTGAACACCACCGTCCATGGACACTAACAACACCAAAGGGGTCGCAAGTACGTTGCCATCCTTTGGGGGGAAGGGTTGGAGGAGGGAGAGGAGATGGGCCTCCGGCGCTCTCACTGACCGAACGAAACGCAACAATGCAAGCACTGTTACTTGACGTCGGTTTTCTATGAGAGGGTGGTACTACCCCGGATGAGCCAACCCATTCATGCTGAAACCAGTAATAGCTTCAGCGTGACTCTACCACCTTCAGATTGTACCATAAGATAAGATTCAATTCATTAATTTCATTCAACAGTAGATTAATACTAATGCTAACGTTAATCTAATTGGTAGGATCGTTGTTAAAAAACCGCTTTCAATAGGTATAACGTAATTTCTAAACCTCACTGATCATGTAACTGATCGATCTAGAATAATGACACCGCTAACAAATCATTCAGGTAATAAAAATCATTTGTCTCATTAAGATAAATTTGTTTATGTTTACCGTTGAATATATTTCATAATGAGATCCGGTGAAAAGGTCAAACGGTGCGTTGATAAATTAAAAACATCTTTTGTCACTAAGGAATCAATTCGTTCGGGCACGATAAGATAGGATTCGGATAGTATAAAATGTCTCGAGATGAGCTGAGAAAGTACAGTTGGCTTCTGGTCAGCAAACTATGAAGACTGTCCTAGTTCTCGCAGGGCTTATTGCCCTGGTGCAATCCAGTGTCGTACACCCACCACCTCATGTGCTCAAGACGAAAGATGGTAAGTACATGTCATCTCATACTACTAACTTTAACTTTATAAATGATCTCTATTCTCTAATGTATTTTTCTCTCATACAATTAGTACAAGTATTGTATGGAATAAGAAATGTAATATTTTTCATCTTTCTACGCTCAGGGCTCAATAAAAGTCTTTGGACGATATCCATGGTTATAGGTATATCTTTCAATTAATTGATTTGCATATTTTTTGTAAGAAGTATTAATTTACATAGTCTTTGATAAGACGATTAGCGTCTTATTGAGACATTACATATATTCGAATAAAATGTATTTTGTACAAAAAGCTCTGGTTGTTAAATATATTGTAACCACTTGTTAATTTATGTTTCGACTTGTGCCAAACAATAATCAGCCACTTGTGTTATTTCCTGATGGTATATGATAGCAATACGAGGAAAGGTGCTGAATCTTTTTGTTTACTGAGACTTGGAATGTATGCATTAATTAATACGTCGTAAGACGGAGTGGGAACAGCCCTGTTTTCCTTTGAAAATATACCTTTGCCTAGAAATATTTTGATCTTGTTTCTATGATATGTGTACAAAGATCCAAGTACGTTATAAAAGTTTCGAACATTTTCTAATACTTTATAGCTTTTAACTATCGTTGATATCGCATGATATTAAATGACTATATGATCTAAACCTCGAGGAGAACTGGTTTTTAAGTGCACCTGCCGATATACACATATAGGTCCTAACTTGAACTTGAGTATGGTAGCTAGCTATGCAGTCAATAGACAAACCTCTACCACTATACTGTGTTTTCATCATTATCCTTTTCTTCACCGAAAGTCCCAGTCTATTGTAATATTCAGACTTACGTCGATTTATATTTACTAGTGGCGCCCAGTGGTCGACATTCGACCATAGTTCATTGATTTTTTAAAGGGATAAATATTATAATAATAGTTGTATGTTATACTATCATTGTTGAATGTATAGAATGAAAAAGTGTAATTGGAACGTAAGACTAAAATAATACATACAGTCGAGCATAGCAACCTCCTTCATAACCTTTTTTGAAGTCCTCTATTGACAGATGTCAAAATGTCTTTTTTATTTACATGTGTGTATATGTTGTGTAAAATTGAAGCATTAGTGTGAATAATGCATATTTTAATTAATTTAATGTACTTCTAATGCATTTTATATAAAATAAATAGGTTTCTGCACTTCTCCTCCATATAAACTTTAACTATGCCAAATTTCACGTTCATCCGTTCACCCAATTCCGTTAAAAAGGGGTACAAACTTTAGGCTTCACGTATTAATATATATGATATGCCTCGTATTTACATTGTAACTAATATTCATTGTATTTATAGTTGACACGGTGTTCGTCGAACGTCAGAAAAAGGTGTTATCCCTTTTCCAAGATGTAGACCAACTCAACACGAACGATGAATATTATAAAATTGGAAAGGACTACGACATCGAAGCCAACATTGATAATTACACCGTAAGTGATGCATACTAAAAATGGTGAGTCTTTGATGAAACATACAAATCCTAACATTTTTGTACAATTTACAGAACAAAAAGGCTGTGGAGGAATTTTTGAAAATGTACAGATGTGGTTTTCTTCCCAAATATAATGAATTTTCCGTCTTTCATGACAAATTAAGAGATGAAGCCATTGCTCTTTTCCACCTGTTCTACTATGCAAAGGACTTTGATACCTTCTACAAGAGTGCGGCGTTCGCTCGTGTGCATCTAAATCAGGGACAATTCTTATATGCGTATTACATCGCAATTATTCAGCGCAAAGACACCTACGGAATAGTTTTACCAGCCCCGTATGAAATCTATCCTGAACTCTTTGTTAATATCGATACTACTTATAAGATGTTCCGCACTAAAATGCAAAACGGTCTTATTAATCCTGAGGCAACGGTCGAATATGGAATTGTAAAGGAGGATAACCACTACGTGTATTACTCAAATTATTCCAACGCTATCACCTACTACAATGAAGAACAGAGATTAGCGTACTTTACTGAAGATATCGGCTTAAATGCGTACTATTTCTTTTTCCACATACATTTACCTTTCTGGTGGACTGCTGAAAAATATGGAAATCTTAAGGAACGTCGTGGTGAAATGTATCACTACTTCTATGACCAGTTATTAACACGCTATTATTTCGAGCGCCTTACCAATGGCTTGGGCACAATTCCTGAGTTCTCTTGGTACTCACCTGTTAAGACTGGTCACTATCCACTGCTGACTTCATATTACACTCCATTCTCTCAAAGGCCCAACTTCTACAATGTACACTCTGAAGAAAACTACGAAAAAATACGATTCTTGGATGCTTATGAGAATTATTTCGTGCAGGCCCTTCAGAAAGGTGTCTTCGAAGGGGTATGTTTTTAACTTTTGTCTTTTATTACTATAAAATTAATTCTTCCTGTACACGTGACTGACTTTATTAATAATATTTTAGTTTGGTCAAACAATTTACTTGAACGACTCGAAAGCCAACAGCTTTGTCGGAAACTATTGGCAAGACAACGCTGATTTGTACGGAGAAGAGGTTACAAAGGATTATCAACGTTCCTACGAAATCGTCGCTCGCCAAGTCCTTGGTGCTGCACCTAAGCCATTCGACAAGTTAGTAATTATTATAGTATCTTTATTATAATCCTATATTCAATATTTACTTATATATATTTATTATTGTGTATTTTTATATTATTCTGGAGATCATGTTTCCTTTTCTTGATCTTATCTAAATATGATATGTAGATATATTACATCTCAAATGTGAAGAAACTAATTTCATTGTATTCAAAATATTCATTGTGGAACACACAAGCATAATTTAGGTGTCTATATCTAAAACAATATATTGAATGCATATAATTTGAATTCAGATTACGGTATAATTGAAATTCTGCCACGACTAATCGTAATTTCAAACAAACAAATGTTATGTATGTCGCACCTATTATTAGAACAATCGCACATATAACAATAAGTTATTTTGGTTAACCTCTTTTAATGAAACAGCAAGTATAACCTACCTAACAAGGTTCAGGTTGAGAAATTTATAATCTATTGACAGCTATAGGTATATCCACAATGATAGTACTGTGTTGTGTTGCACTTTACATACTATAAGGTTATTTTGTAGAGTTCAACAGAAAATAATTACAGACTTGAGCATTTTACCTAATACTGTACGTTTCCCTTTTTACAGGTACACCTTCATGCCCAGTGCTCTTGACTTTTACCAAACATCTCTTCGTGATCCCACCTTCTATTGAGTAATGTTGTCACAGTGATGTAAGATTTTGTGTCACTGTCTCGCGCGAGCAGCGTACTCAAGGGCTCCACGCCGAGGGAACAGACCTAGGCTTGAGCAGCTGCCGAGGGGGGCCTAGTCTAAATTTACTTAGGTTTTCTGGTAAGCGTCTGATAATAACTCAAGGACTCGGTAGATATATAATACTATAATTAGATTACAATACATTCTGTTTCGTTGTACTTCTTGAAGAATTTGAAAGTTCTTTGATGAAATGTCTCAGAGTTTTTTACATAATTGCTTCCAAAATTACTGGCCGACTAGATGTCTCACCATGAACACTGTATTCCTGACAGAAGAGGAGTTGAAGACTAAATACCCTCATAACTTGAAGGTTCGTCAACCACGACTTAATCACCAACCTTTCAATATTAACATCGACATTAAGGCTGATGTCGCCACTGACGCTGTCGTCAAGATCTTCATGGGACCGAAATACAACGAAAATGGCTTCCCCATCACCTTGGAAAATGATTGGATGAAATTCTTCGAAATGGATTGGTTCACCCACAAGATTACACCTGGCCAGAACACTATTGTACGCAATTCAAACGAGTTTGTGATATTCAAAGAAGATTCCTTGCCGTCAACCGAGCTGTACAAACTGTTAGAGAAGGGAAAAGTTCCATTTGATATGTCCGAAGACTTTGGCTACTTACCTAAGAGATTGATGTTGCCTAGAGGTACTAAAGGCGGATTCCCATTCCAGTTCGTTGTTTTCGTATATCCATTTGAATCTACTACAAAGAATCTAACGCCATATGAGAAATTTATGATTGACAACAAACCTCTTGGTTATCCTTTCGACCGTCCTGTGGATACATCGTGCTTCAAGCAGCCCAATATATTCTTCAGGGATGTCTCGGTATACCATGAAGGAGAGTACCATGCCTATGAATACAACGTTCCTGCCTACTTTTCTCACACCAACAAGGTTCCTAAAGAGTAAGAATGGTTAGAACTTCCTAATAATAGTGCAATGAGGAATCAACGTTACTCTTGTGAGATTATTAACTGAAATAAAGGTGTTTATTTAAAAACATTATTTTTATTTTCTATATGTAACCTTAGACAACTATACTTATTCATAACCTTAACCACTAATTGTAATTACTACATTTTTATGACACACTACAAAACATGAGAATTAATAGTCAACAACGTATATTTTCTATGATATTATAAATTCATAAATTCATTTAAGGGCAAATAAAAAGTAATAAGAAATACATATAAGAGTTATTGAGGTATATAAAAAAAAAAAGGTCGCGAATTGCACGAACTAGGCAACAGCCCAAGACGAGGTGTGCGGTACACCTTGAGCTAGTTATCAAAATAAAATCAGGTAATAAAAATCATTTGTCTCATTAAGATAAATTTGTTTATGTTTACCGTTGAATATATTTCATAATGAGATCCGGTGAAAAGGTCAAACGGTGCGTTGATAAATTAAAAACATCTTTTGTCACTAAGGAATCAATTCGTTCGGGCACGATAAGATATGATTCGGATAGTATAAAATGTCTCGAGATGAGCTGAGAAAGTACAGTTGGCTTCTGGTCAGCAAACTATGAAGACTGTCCTAGTTCTCGCAGGGCTTATTGCCCTGGTGCAATCCAGTGTCGTACACCCACCACCTCATGTGCTCAAGACGAAAGATGGTAAGTACATGTCATCTCATACTACTAACTTTAACTTTATAAATGATCTCTATTCTCTAATGTATTTTTCTCTCATACAATTAGTACAAGTATTGTATGGAATAAGAAATGTAATATTTTTCATCTTTCTACGCTCAGGGCTCAATAAAAGTCTTTAGACGATATCCATGGTTATAGGTATATCTTTCAATTAATTGATTTGCATATTTTTTGTAAGAAGTATTAATTTACATAGTCTTTGATAAGACGGTTAGCGTCTTATTGAGACATTACATATATTCGAATAAAATGTATTTTGTACAAAAACCTCTGGTTGTTAAATGTATTGTAACCACTTGTTAATTTATGTTTCGACTTGTGCCAAACGATAATCAGCCACTAGTCCTACTTCCTGACGATATATGATAGCACTACGAGGAAAGGTGCTGAATCTTTTTGTTTACTGAGACTTGGAATTTATGCATTAATTAATATGTCGTAAGATGGAGTGGGAATAGCCATGTTTCCATGGAAAAGATTGCCTACAAATATTTAGATATTTTTTCTATGATATGTGTACAAAGTTCCAGGTACAATATAAAAGATTCGCACATTTTTTAATACTTTATAAGATTTAGTTTTCGTATCACATGATATTAAATGACTATTTGATCTTGAGAGCACCGGAGGTTCCCCACCCCTTCCCCCCAACACAGGCTGGCAACTCCCCTGGTATTGGTAGTATCTATGGACGGCGATGATCTCTTAACATAAGGTGACCTGACTGTTCGTTTGCCTCCTATGATCGAAAAAAATAATTGCCCGTATACTATTGTAATATTCAGACTTACGTCGATTTATATTTACTAGTGGCGCCCAGTGGTTGACATTCGACCATAGTTCATTGATTTTTTAAAGGGATAAATTTTATAATAATAGTTGTATGTTATACTATCATTGTTGAATGTAGAATGAAAAAGGGTAATTGGAACGTAAGAGTAAAATAATACATACAGTCAAACATAGCAACCTCCTTCATAACCTTTTTTGAAGTCCTTTATTGACAGATGTCAAAATGTCTTTTTTATTTACATGTGTGTATATGTTGTGTAAAATTGAAGCATTAGTGTGAGTAATGCATATTTTAATTAATTTAATGTACTTCTAATGCATTTTATATAAAATAAATAGGTTTCTGCACTTCTCCTCCATATAAACTTTAACTATGCCAAATTTCACGTTCATCCGTTCGCCCAATTCCGTTAAAAAGGGGTACAAACTTTAGGCTTCACGTATTAATATATATGATATGCCTCGTATTTACATAGTAACTAATATTAATTGTATTTATAGTTGACACGGTGTTCGTCGAACGTCAGAAAAAGGTGTTATCCCTTTTCCAAGATGTAGACCAACTCAACACGAACGATGAATATTATAAAATTGGAAAGGACTACGACATCGAAGCCAACATTGATAATTACACCGTAAGTGATGCATACTAAAAATGGTGAGTCTTTGATGAAACATACAAATCCTAACATTTTTGTACAATTTACAGAACAAAAAGGCTGTGGAGGAATTTTTGAAAATGTACAGATGTGGTTTTCTTCCCAAATATAATGAATTTTCCGTCTTTCATGACAAATTAAGAGATGAAGCCATTGCTCTTTTCCACCTGTTCTACTATGCAAAGGACTTTGATACCTTCTACAAGAGTGCGGCGTTCGCTCGTGTGCATCTAAATCAGGGACAATTCTTATATGCGTATTACATCGCAATTATTCAGCGCAAAGACACCTACGGAATAGTTTTACCAGCCCCGTATGAAATCTATCCTGAACTCTTTGTTAATATTGATACTACTTATAAGATGTTCCGCACTAAAATGCAAAACGGTCTTATTAATCCTGAGGCAGCGGTCGAATATGGAATTGTAAAGGAGGATAACCACTACGTGTATTACTCAAATTATTCCAACGCTATCACCTACTACAATGAAGAACAGAGATTAGCGTACTTTACTGAAGATATCGGCTTAAATGCGTACTATTTCTTTTTCCACATACATTTACCTTTCTGGTGGACTGCTGAAAAATATGGAAATCTTAAGGAACGTCGTGGTGAAATGTATCACTACTTCTATGACCAGTTATTAACACGCTATTATTTCGAGCGTCTTACCAATGGCTTGGGCACAATTCCTGAGTTCTCTTGGTACTCACCTGTTAAGACTGGTCACTATCCACTGCTGACTTCATATTACACTCCATTCTCTCAAAGGCCCAACTTCTACAATGTACACTCTGAAGAAAACTACGAAAAAATACGATTCTTGGATGCTTATGAGAATTATTTCGTGCAGGCCCTTCAGAAAGGTGTCTTCGAAGGGGTATGTTTTTAACTTTTGTCTTTTATTACTATAAAATTAATTCTTCCTGTACACGTGACTGACTTTATTAATAATATTTTAGTTTGGTCAAACAATTTACTTGAACGACTCGAAAGCCAACAGCTTTGTCGGAAACTATTGGCAAGACAACGCTGATTTGTACGGAGAAGAGGTTACAAAGGATTATCAACGTTCCTACGAAATCGTCGCTCGCCAAGTCCTTGGTGCTGCACCTAAGCCATTCGACAAGTTAGTAATTATTATAGTATCTTTATTATAATCCTATATTCAATATTTACTTATATATATTTATTATTGTGTATTTTTATGTTATTCTGGAGATCATGTTTCCATTTCTTGATCTTATCTAAATATGATATGTAGATATATTACATCTCAAATGTGAAGAAACTAATTTCATTGTATTCAAAATATTCATTGTGGAACACACAAGCATAATTTAGGTGTCTATATCTAAAACAATATATTGAATGCATATAATTTGAATTCAGATTACGGTATAATTTAAATTCTGCCTCGACTAATTGTAATTTCAAACAAACAAATGTTATGTGTGTCGCACCTATTATTACATATAACAATAAGTTATTTTGGTTAACCTCTTTTAATGAAACAGCAAGTATAACCTACCTAACAAGGTTCAGGTTGAGAAATTTATAATCTATTGACAGCTATAGGTATATCCACAATGATAGTACTGTGTTGTGTTGCACTTTACATACTATAAGGTTATTTTGTAGAGTTCAACAGAAAATAATTACAGACTTGAGCATTTTACCTAATACTGTACGTTTCCCTTTTTACAGGTACACCTTCATGCCCAGTGCTCTTGACTTTTACCAAACATCTCTTCGTGATCCCACCTTCTATCAGCTATACAACAGGATTATCGGATACTTTAATCAATTCAAGCAATACTTGGAGCCTCATTCTCAAGAGAAACTTCATTTCGTCGGCGTTAAGGTCAACAATGTTGTAGTCGATAAGTTAGTCACATTCTTTGAATACTACGACTTTGATGCTACTAACACTGTATTCCTGACAGAAGAGGAGTTGAAGACTAAATACCCTCATAACTTGAAGGTTCGTCAACCACGACTTAATCACCAACCTTTCAATATTAACATCGACATTAAGGCTGATGTCGCCACTGACGCTGTCGTCAAGATCTTCATGGGACCGAAATACAACGAAAATGGCTTCCCCATCACCTTGGAAAATGATTGGATGAAATTCTTCGAAATGGATTGGTTCACCCACAAGATTACACCTGGCCAGAACACTATTGTACGCAATTCAAACGAGTTTGTGATATTCAAAGAAGATTCCTTGCCGTCAACCGAGCTGTACAAACTGTTAGAGAAGGGAAAAGTTCCATTTGATATGTCCGAAGACTTTGGCTACTTACCTAAGAGATTGATGTTGCCTAGAGGTACTAAAGGCGGATTCCCATTCCAGTTCGTTGTTTTCGTATATCCATTTGAATCTACTACAAAGAATCTAACGCCATATGAGAAATTTATGATTGACAACAAACCTCTTGGTTATCCTTTCGACCGTCCTGTGGATACATCGTGCTTCAAGCAGCCCAATATATTCTTCAGGGATGTCTCGGTATACCATGAAGGAGAGTACCATGCCTATGAATACAACGTTCCTGCCTACTTTTCTCACACCAACAAGGTTCCTAAAGAGTAAGAATGGTTAGAACTTCCTAATAATAGTGCAATGAGGAATCAACGTTACTCTTGTGAGATTATTAACTGAAATAAAGGTGTTTATTTAAAAACATTATTTTTATTTTCTATATGTAACCTTAGACAACTATACTTATTCATAACCTTAAATACTAATTGTAATTCCTACATTTTTATGACACACTACAAAACATGAGAATTAATAGTCAACAACGTATATTTTCTATGATATTATAAATTCATAAATTCATTTAAGGGCAAATAAAAAGTAATAAGAAATACATATAAGAGTTATTGAGGTATATAAAAAAAAAAAGGTCGCGAATTGCACGAACTAGGTAACAGCCCAAGACGAGGTGTGCGGTACACCTTGAGCTAGTTATCAAAATAAAATCGGCTGAGTGCCTTAAGCGCTCGCTTTAGTAGTCCGGTGAAGCTGTTAAGGCTTTGCTAGGCCAATGGTGCAGTCAATTCGAGAAAAGAAAAAACAAATAGAAACTAAGAAATATTACACAAAATATTTTAATGATTTTGATACGCTTTCTGTACTATTATACTATACAATACACAATACTATACTATACAATATATACTAGTGGGCGTCCAGTGGTCGACATTCGACCATAGTTCAGTGTTTTTTTAAAGGGATACATATTATAATAATAGTTGTATGTTATAATATCATTGTTGAATGTAGAATGAAAAAGGGTAATTGGAACGTAAGAGTAAAATAATACGTACAGTCGAGCATACCAACCTCTTTCATAACCTTTTTTGAAGTCGTTTATTGACAGATGTCAAAATGTCTTCTTTATTTACATGTGTGTATATGTTGTGTAAAATTGAAGCAGTAGTGTGAGTAATGCATATTTTAATTAATTTAATGTACTTCTAATGCATTTTATATAAAATAGCTTTCTGCACTTCTCCTCCATATAAACTTTAACTATGCCAAGTTTCACATTCATCCGTTCGCCTAATTCCATTAAAAAGGCATACAAAGATTAGGCTTCACGTATTAATATATAGATATATAGTATACAATACAATATGCATTTATAAAATCTTATTTTTATTGAGACACTATAAATAAAAACTAAGTCATATTTCCTAATTTCAATACATATCCTATTACAAATTTTGAATACACCTATAGTATATTGAAGATAGGTGTTGAAAACTTAATTTTTTCGTATTTTTCCGTAGAACAAACAAGGCTACGAATTATTTTCATAGAGGTCTAGGGATATAAACTTAATATATTTCATAAAACAACAGTGTTTAAAAATTACAAAGAAGTGTTAGAACATTCAGTTTGTCTCGAAAGAATTCCGTAGTATTCGTTATTATTATTCTATAATTCAATATAAATTACTTGGAAAATAGTCATTTTTGTGAGTAGGATAATGATTATGATAAATCTTTACATCATAAAATTTATAATTATACGCATATTTATTGTAACCTGTGGCCATTCTATGAAAAGGGAATCCCAACGGTTTCATATCTAATTCGTAAGAATGTTGCTTATAATAATTATTATCAGGGGCATGTTCCAATAGTGATTGATCTTCCGTTGATGTAATTATAACAAATAGTTTTAAATTTAGCCCCTCCTCCGTTCCTTTCGGAATCAACAAATTCCCGGGAAACTGGAATATATTATATTCAATCTTTTTCTGTGCAAATATTTTATAGAGAAAATGTGGGGATCCTATTTTTATATCGTCATTGTAATAAGAATACTTTGATGAGTTTAACGGTGACCAGCTAATTATGTTTAATCCGTCTTGTAGTGCGTAACAGAATGAATCAAGCTCATAAAAATTAAAGAATTCTTTCCAGCAATCATCGGTACACTGTGGTCCTAAAAATAATCTTACAATAACGTTTTCCTCGTATGTGGACTCTACTGTGAAATTTAACGTAAAAGGTAAGTGTTTTAATCTCCTTTGTCTTGCAAAAATAGGCCATTTCTTAGAAAGGAATACGTTATTATGATTTATAGCTTTGCTTATAGGAAATTGGTAATAATCGAAATATGTCACTATTTTAGTACTGTTGTTATCGATAATTCTAATTTTTTCAGTTTCATATTGAGATAAATCAAAAGGTTCCATGTTAGTTTTGAATCCTATAAAGTAATTTAAAACCCATTGTACCATTTGCCAGTAGAGCGGATCTCTGAGCGAAGTTTCGGGGTGATGTAAAACAGATGGAGCTGGATTGTACCTAGAAAGAAGCATGATATTAAAATATTACACTTTATCAAAATTTATTTTTATTTATAAGAAAATAACGATTTTCATTTAACCATAACTTTTAATAAAATTCTGTTCCAGATCATGTTTTCTTGGATGATGACTGGATATTATTCTTAACATCTTTACTAAATTAAATACTCGTGTTATATTGTATATATACTTTCAATATAGGCAATAGGGCGCTTTTTTAGCCGTAATAGAACAAAGTGCCGACGAGTTATAAATAAAAAAAAACAATAATAACCCAAATTAACGTGTATTTTAAATGAGAATTCTTCTCACCTTCTGGAAGACTACTTATGGTAATTATAAAGTGCTCAAATTTTCAGGCAATCCTTTTTGCATGTTTGCAATAAAATTTTGCGTCGGAATCGAAAAAAAAGTAGTCGTTTAAAAAAAGCACCCTAATAGGCAAGTTGGGGAGAGCAAAACATAATAAAGAACATCTTTCTCTATGACTTTACAATTTACTACTTGAGATAAAGTTTCGATTTCGGTTTTGTAGTAGAAGAAATACATAGATAAAATTAATGAGTAAAAATACGTCCAAAATAATAAAATTAATCAAATTGTATAATTCGAGACATCATTTTTACATGTTAAAAAAATATAGTGATACATGTTAAGACATTTTCAAATTAGTTAAAAAGTCTAACTTTGAGCAATGTTATATTAATATTTCGCTTTATTTTTTATGTATAATGGTGTTTATAATATACAAATATATATATTACAGATGCTTGAAACTGTGATTTGGATGAATAAAATGTATCTAACTCATCCAATAAAGAAGAAATTGCCACTTACTCATCATTTGAATAGCTGTTAGCTCCACTTCCAAATAGGGATCTTATGGTTTTAGCTATTTTAATACCGTCTAGGTTAGCTCTAATTAACTTTGCCAGTAAGTTTATATGACTATCGCTAGTCATCGTCAAGAACGTTCCATTATCCTGCAAAAACACATTTCGTTATGTATACATTTTTTTTATGGTATTTTAGTAACTGTACCTTTAGCATTTTTTTATTATTTTTTATATAAAAGCCAGATAGGTCGGACACAATTGTATCAGATTGGATCGAAAACAGGTTTAACAGATGTTTAGACATGTTGGGTTTCGGGATCAGCCCACGGAGTATAGAGATGATAGGTATCTTTATGTGATTGGAGCCAGTTGAAGCTTATTACCTCAGATACCGACCAAGTTTACCAACTTCCATTTTTATATAAACACTAACTTTCTCTCGCTACTTCGCTCGCTATATTTATCTTCAAAATCTATACATGTAATAACAATGTAAATCGTTGTACGTATTTTGGAATAAGTAATAGAATACATTTCAATCATTTTTAGGAATATTCGTTTATCTGTTTGCTTGAAACACGCATCACTCCTAACGTACTGATTTCACAATAAAACCTCACCAAAATCATAAAGCGTATCCCCTAGTGTAACTTACGTCTTTGTTAAAATTGGTCCACTCTATTAAAAGTTGTTGTAATTTGAATGACGGCTTGAGTTAAGTACGAGAGAAGAGTAGTAATCTATACTAATACTAGCTGACCCGTGCAACTTGCATCGGCTGAGTGCCTTAAGCGCTCGCCTTAGTAGCCCGGTGAAGCTGTTAAGACCTTGCTGGGTCAATAGCGTAGTCAGTTCGAGGAAAAAAAAAAAAAAAACCGTGCAACTTCGTCTGCACCAAATAGGTTATTACCGGTTCCAATATTATTTCCAAACGCTAAAAATCTTAAAACCCGATTGTAGCGTAACTTATCGGGTCCAATTGTGACTCGAAACTATACTATATGTATATTGGCAAGAAATGTCTTCCCGATATCCACTGGGTTGCTCCTTTGACCCTCACCTCCACGCTACTATATAATATATAAGGTAAATACCTTAATAAAACGTAATCTAATATACCTTTCTAACTGTGCAATAATTTTCAAAATAATTGATCAGTTATCGAGTGGGATGAAAAATTATTAATCACTAAAATGACCATTAAAAAATAGGGGTTGGTGTTAAAACAGTGAAAATTTAGGGTTATATGTATTTTTTTATACTTCATTATAACAAAATAAAATAAAAAAAAATGTCCAAAAAATAAAAATAAAATGTTAGGTGTGGACAACCCTTACCATTTAGGGGTATGAAAAATAGTAGCCGATTCTCAGACCTACTGAATATGCATATAAAATTTCATAAAAATCTGTCGAACCGTTTCAGAGGAGTACGGTTACTAACATTGTGACACGAGAATTTTATATATAAGAAGATTATAAAGCTGATATTTTTTGGTTGAACGCACTAATCTAAGGAACTACTGGCCTGATTTAAAAAATTCTTTCAGTGTTAGATAAGTTATTTATCAAGGCTATAGGCTATATATCTTCACGTTAATACCAATAGGAGCGGAGCACCAATGACAAATGTTTCAAAATCGGGCTGCTTTTTCCTTTTGAGAGCTTCCGCTGCATGTTAGAGTTAACCCAAATTAACTATTACACGCGGACAAAGTCGCAGGCACATGCTGGTATTATATAATAATGTAGCTTTCTATAGGTGAAATAATTTTTAGAATCGGTTAAGAATATTTGGAGTTTATCCATTACAAATAGAAATGAAATCTTTTCCCTTTGTAATAGTGGATTAAATAGATAAACATATATGGTAATATAACATATCCTAGTTCTCACTTGGGTAGCTGTTATCATATATGATAATTTGTCAGCAACCAGCTATTGGGGCATTTCTAAAGCTCAATTTAAAATCAGGTTTCTTTTCATATCACACGATTTACTTTTTTTTTTCGAACTGACTACGTTATTGGCCAAGCGAGGTCTTAACAGCTTCACCGGACTACTCACGATTTACTATCTTTTATTACATCTTCGTCTATCTTAGCATGGTGGTAGAGCCACGCTGAAGCTGTTACTGCTTTCAGCATGAACGGGTCGGCTCGCCCGGGGTAGTACCACGCTCTCGCAGAAAACCGACGTGAAGTAATAGTGCTTGCATTGTTGCGTTTCGTTCGGTCAGTGAGAGCGCCGGAGGCCCATCTCCCCTCCCCTCTCCTCTCCCTTTCCTTCCCCTAACCCTTCCTCAAAAGAGTGGCAACGCACTTGAGACTCGTCTGGTGTTGTTAGTGTCCATGGACGGTGGTGATCACTTAAAATCAGGTGACCCACCTGTTTGTTTGCCACCTATGACATAAAAAAAAAAGTTTATGTGCAAATACTATTCTATGAATATTTTTAAAAACTTACCATAATTATAAGGCCCCTTTTTATACATTCACGAATGGCAATATCTATAGCTTTTAGCTTAGCATTTTCTTTATTCCATTTACTTTGGATCTGCGGTCTTACTGGGAACGGGAGTCCATTATCATAAACTAAATAAGGGTTATAATCTGTTTGACCAACCGTGTTAATAGATACTTTATTTTTCTGCTTTAAATGTTCCTTTTCCAAATTATACCGAGCCATGAGTTGTTGGTGTGAGTAGTAATAATGTTCTGCGTGTCTTGGATTTATTTCATCCAACTCTTCGTTCGACATCCAGAACGGATGTAACAAATGTACACCAAGATAGTAACAATTCAGTGCTATGTCTTCCCTAAAGTAATTGAGATCCTCATCCCCACCATTATGTTGTAAATTCCAACCGGAATAATTAGTGTTCATTAGAATTAAATCATTTAGGTTATAAAACTGATTTACGTTAGACTCTTTTGTAAGATCACTACGATGACTTAAAGCTATTTGTACTTGTAAAGCTTTTAAGATCGTTTCGGAATTGACGAAGTAATTAGGTTTCTCAACATAGCACGGTGTTTGTGTTATCTTTTCCCTGTTTATATTAAAGTTGTATAAATAATTTAACTTTGTTGCATAGCGCAACATATCTCCATTAATATTTTTCTCTGCCCAGTCTATAATTTTGTCATAATCGTTCATTTCTACATTCTGGAGTAAGCGAAATAAAGCTATCGCAGCTTGTCTCATATTGTCGTCATATATATTAAAAGTAAGACCTTTATCTGTGGTTCCATTTGATATGAATTGATTGAAAATTTTAAAATACTCATTATTCTGAAAAAAAAAGAATTATCAGATTTCTGAAGGTGGTAGAGTCACGCTGAAGCTATTACTGGTTTCAGCATGAATGGATCGGCTCGCCCAGGGTAATACCACCCTCTCACAGAAAACCGACGTGAAGTAACAGTGCTTGCATTGTTGCGTTTCGTTCGGTCAGTGATAGCGCAAAAGGCCCACCTCCCCTTCCCTCTCTTCTCCCATCCTCTCCGCACTCCACCACCCCTTCCCTTCCTAACACAGGCTGGCAACGCACTTGCAACTCCTTTGATGTTGCTTGTGTCTATGGACGGTCCCCCAGGACATCAAGTGACCCGCCTGTTCTTATGCCTCCTATGATATAAAAAAAAATCTATTTGAAATTGATAAGGCCTAACAAAGAATTAAATACTTACTTCACTTAATAACTCGGGTATAGAATACGCTTCGTTATTAGCTTGTTGTAACTGTCCAGGGATAATACTCTTAATAAATTTATCGTCATTTATTGATAACTCTGTAATCAAAATTTATATTCTAAGCATATGAGTAAATTTGTAAAATCCACTTTGCAATATTAAATTTATTAGTACTTTATTCTTTTAGGTATTCATGTTTTTCTCGGTTCTGTAAAAAACATTTTTAAATTAAAATGAACTATTAGGCTTGCATCACAAAATTAGCATGTTATATTAAAAAAATAATTAAAAAAGATATCTCTTTTGGTTTCTCACTCGGATTCGAACTGGGGTTAGACGGATTTTCGAAGTAGCCGATTTCCATTTAAGCTATTTTTGTTTTGACAGCGGTGGCGAAATTTACCTTTATATTTTTTCATTGCCAGAAAACTCAGATAAAAAAAGTTATCTATTAATGAAATCTAGCTAGATCGATTTATCGTCCCCAAAACCACCTACATACTAAGTTCCACGGAAATCGCTGAAGCCGTTTCCGAGATCCTGAATATATAACAATATAAAAATATACAAGAATTGCTAATTTAAAGGTATAGATTATATACTGAGAAAAATCTTGATTTAAAGTAAATCATTTCAACTATATATTACTTTATTTGCCAACTCTCATTATCTATAAACATAATAATCATACAACCTTCTGCTAAATAATCGCTTTTGTGATTACATAAGTAATGTGTCATATTGTGGTTATGACGATCATGACAGGTAACCTATAATTCTATATTTATTGTTTGATACAAGTAAAACTATAATATCGGATAACGTAAACAAATTAGAGCCATTTGTCATGTAAACGTACATCACGGAACGAGTAATCAGAAATAAATCATAGAAGACAACATCGCATCTACACACGTGATAGAAATCATACGTAAAAGAGTGAACCACTTTTATTGTAATATATAACATGATCGTAGGATGTCCCGTAATCGCTTTTGCTACTTCCTTCAATTTTAAATTATATTGTTACGTACCTATATATAGGTATCTTCTGGTTAATAAACTTGAATGCCGTTCTCCCTCATCGGCTGAGTGCCTTTAGCGCTCGCCTTAGTAGTCCGGTGAAGCTGTTAAGACCTTGCTAGGTCAATAGCATAGTCAGTTCAAAATCAAGCCTAGGTCCGTTCCCTTGGCGTGGAGCCCTTGAGTACGCTGCTCGCGCGATAC
The DNA here is from genome assembly GCA_015888305.1 of Antheraea pernyi. Classification (NCBI taxonomy): domain Eukaryota; kingdom Metazoa; phylum Arthropoda; class Insecta; order Lepidoptera; family Saturniidae; genus Antheraea; species Antheraea pernyi. The sequence goes on along the minus strand of MU159934.1, from coordinate 45,552 downwards.
AGTGACACAAAATCTTACATCACTGCGACAACATTACACATATCACCTCCACACACGTGCACGCATACACGCTTACACTTGCAAGTGGAAGGGTTTTATTTTTTCCCTTATCAAACTGAAATAGTTTAGAAAATTATCCGATACGAAATATATATAAGAGTTGTTGAGGTATGTATGCCTGGTCTACATATATGTTTAAACAATTCATATATGTATGAATAGTTAGCTTAGCTTAGGTTAGCTCAGATAGGTCGCGAATTGCCTGTATCAGGCAACAGCCCAAGCCGAGGTGTGCCGTGCACCCTTGAGCTAGTTGCCAAATAAAATCGGCTGAGTGCCTTAAGCGCTCGCCTTAGTAGTCTGGTGAAGCTGTTAAGACCTTACTGAGTTGAAGAGTTGCTGAGGTATGTATGCCTGGTACACACATAAGCTGTTCGCAAAAAAAAACACTTAACATCAGGTGACATTATATAGACAATAAAAACATTTATATATTGTATAGACAATAAAAAACGGAAATAAAGAAGATTAAGTAGTAATAATATCACTCCAATTTAAGTACGTAGTTCCTATAAAAAATACAAATCCATCTTCACGCGAACGAAGCTACGGATACTGTTTAATTTCTTTATAGATAAATATACAATAATATTTTTTTGTTCACATATTTAGATTTTTAAAACTATATTTTAGTAGGTGGTTTATGTTTTTGTCTTTGTAATATACCTACCATTCGTTAAGAAAACATAAAAAGAATAAGGTTATAAGTCAAAGGTATTTAATTCGTGCCGAACTGTACCAGTTCGCAGGAAACGAAATGAAATTGGATAATTTTCCACTTGGCAGTCCTACTATAACTAATTTTGGTCAGGAGACAATTTATCACTTTCAAGAGCTATTACAGTGTTCGCTAGAAATATACAATAACGTTCACGAGGAAATATTTAAAGATGCGCTTACATAACATCCACCGTGCTCGTGTAAATCACTAAACGTTTGTTATTTTTGGATCTACAATCAACAGGAATGTAGGTGGTGAATGGAAGATATGATGTTCGAAAAGGTATATAGTTCTAGGAATGTTACGATTAGAACGAACAAAGAATACTTTTTTTTATATTGTTGGCATTTTAATGGAACCACTTGAATATAAAGTGCAATGCGTTATAGATATTAGCATATAATTGTTTACAATACAGAATACATTCCAACTGAATTATTTCCGAAATAAGTCTTTGGGACAATTTTAAAATAGAATACCAAATAAATTACATCTTATAAATTATATTAACAAGATCTATGTTTCAAATAAATTGAAAGCAATATACAGAATGTAATAAACAAAAACACTAATACCGCATTTAAAACTTTTGTACTAGTATCGAAGTCTTAATCTTTTATAGTACAGTATAAAATAAGATCTAATCATAATAATACTAATGTTGTAGCAGCATAGAATTCTACTTTAGTCTCCAGTCATCATCTCCATGAATTCTGCAATAAAATTAAAATATATAGTCACATAACATTTCAAGAGTAACATAATTAATAATATATGAGATATTCGGCTTAAAAAAAGATAATTCATATTATAAATGCCACAAAATAAGAAGTAAACGAACGTTGACGATTTTAAACTAAATCTTTTGACAAAGAGCAGCGGTAATACTTTGATCCAATTTTAAAACAGACTCAGAAAAATTTAGTATCAATAAGATTTCATGTACGATGTATCATAAATTTAGTATGTCACACAAATATTTCGTTTATTATGTGGAGTATCTAGTTGTTTCATATTTTATATTACTTTCAGTGTGATATAGAGTAGGACAACTGATTTAGAAATGCACCGTACTCGTTCGTTTTATTAATATGCACATCCTGAGTGAGTGTTAATTGTGAGAGAAATTGTGTCTCGTGTCATTTAAGGAATATAGTTAATATAATTAGATTTTGGTATAAAGCATATTGTTACAATGCTGTTTAAAAAACGATAACATTAATTTTGATTTATAACTTTGCTAGGAAAATTATTCAAACGTTTTGCTCATAGCTGGAATTTTACGTGGGTAGACTTAGAATTATAGTGTGAGCACTGAAAATTCTGCCTAAACTACATTTTGCACAACATTCCGTTTTGTTAAATTTTACAAGTGGGTTTTAGGTTTACTTTATTACATTATTTAAGTCATATGATATGATTTGGCGAAGAATTCCAAACATTAGACGGGTTTAAAATGACTTGATTAAATAATCTATTAATCGTGCATTTGAATAACGTGTTAAATCTGATGTAACAATTTATTTACGGACACAACAAAAAAAGTAAACGAGTACAAAGATTTGTAAGTATAAAATAGTTAAATTATTTACCATCAAAGTCAACGGTTCCGGAACCGTCAGTGTCAATTTCAGCGATGATGCCATCGAGGTCTGAGCTGCTAAGTTTATCGTCAAGAGCGGCCAGAATTTCCTTCAAAGTGGATGTAGTAATGTACCCGTTGCCTTCACGATCGTACAATCTGCAACAAGTAATGATGTTTTTATTAACAATGATATTATAACTAAAACGTTGTAGATACGTCACAAGCGCTTCAACAGCACTTTGTTAAAACTTGGCTAATTAGCTTATTTTTTACGGATGCCCCGTCAATCGGCCCGTATCTAAGCAGCATATAATTATTTCTTTATCACCATCGATATTGAGAATATATATGTATATTTTTATTGTAGCCCAGCAATGTGACTGCGCTGTGCCTGATGGTGAGCACAGTACAATCCAAAAACAATGGCAACTACCAAGAGGTATATATTTTTTTTATATTATAGGAGGCAAACGAACAGGCACCTGATGTTAAGTGATCACCGCCGTCCATAGACATTAGCAACACTAGGGGAGTCGCAAGTGCGTTGCCAGCCTGTGTTTGGGGGTAAGGGGTGGGGGAGTGGGAGGGGAGGGGAGGGGAACTTCACGTCGATTTTCTGTGAGAGGGTGGTCTCCCCCGGACGAGCCGACCCATTCATGCTGAAACTAGTAATAGCTACAGCATGGCTCTACCACCTTCTGAATCTGATGTTAAATGAGGATATAGTCTAATATGGTAAACACGCTTAATCTAGAGGGGACTGGCTGTCATAGCAGAACATAATAACAAGTATTTGGCGACGGATTTTCAACTTAACGTGTAGAGGACTTAAAAGGTAGCTATTCAGGAAGATTTAGAAGAAAAAGTTCTACCGCTGTGCTATTGCTTCACCACGATGTTTTCTTTAACCCATCTACAAGGATTTGAATCTACGTCGATCGACAAGCTGTTCGAATTTGCCAATTTGGTTTTTGGGTTTGCCACTATCGCTTAATGTATTAACAATTTTGTTTTGAATTTCAGATTTCTCGCATAACCAACTAAAAAATTATTAGCAATCCATTTCCAATGTTTATATACGATAAATTATTGCACTCTCCGTTCATTTCGTTATGAGAAAATATAGTTATATTGAATTAACATTTTTGAAGTTATACTTCTTTTGGCGCGATAGTGAAAAATGACGAGAGTAAATTTTTACGATGCGCGCGCACACCGTCACTAAAAACCGACACCCTGAAGTTAGCTATAGTCAACTTTTTCTATTGTTAGTGTCCTTTTTTTCAAGAAACGTATAAAAAGGCGAAAGATAAAATTTTTGAAAAGATTTTTATCTTGTTACGCCAAAGAAGTATAACTTCTAACGCGTGTACATAAGTACGCACACTTTTTTTTATTTCTAGAGATTATTTGAAATTTTGAAATAGGTATTAAATGATAAATAATAATATAATTATAACAATTTTATAGACAAAAAAAAACACCGCTGGACATCACTATAACGTAGACTAAACAAGATTTTTTTAAGACGTATACGCTTGCTTTTATACCTGTCTTCAATTAATTACTCATTTGTTTGTTATACTTTAACGTAACAACATTTTTACGGCTTATTTGTACTAAACCAAGGCAATATAGTCTATTAATAGCTGTTAGGAGCTCGCAATAATAATAATATTATAATACGCAAAATTATTTAATTCGCAGCGTCCTATGAACGTCCTAAGAATGTTTCTAAATCGGGTTTTTTTTCTTTTAATAGTATCCGCTGCGTGTTAACGTTAGTCAAAAGTAACTATTCCACGCGAATGAAGTCGCGGGCTTAAGGTAGTTTATTATATTTATTAAAGGCTTGGTTTTACTAAACTACTGGCTACAGGCTACTGCCTGCGCGAGTATATCGCCTGTGTAATATTGCAATATTAACAATAGCTTAACTTAATTCTGTATAGTAGTCACAGATTTAGAAATAGGGTCAGATAACAATGATATATATAAGCTATTTTTATAGTATTTATAATTTTCACTATACTACTTGAGCCCTACAATTTTTTTGCCGATTTAAAGTAATCCGTATTAGATTTTATCACGATCGTTATTTCCTTATAGAACAGTACAATTATGTAGGCTGAAAGTTTAGACAGTAGCAATATTTATGGAGGATACTAAGCATACTGATCTGATACTAAATAGCCGTTATAAATAAATTAAAAAATAGGTGCTTAATATTTGACCTAATTATTTAAAAACATACAAATAATATACACAATCCTATACGCGTCTATGTCAAAGCACATTATCAATGACCGTCGGGTAAAGTGAAAGTGAACGTGGGAACGTCATGAACAAAACAAAGGGTTTATTGTTTGTTTTATTATCAAAGGTTATTAACTTCGGGTGGCCCTTTACAGCTTTCGGCACCAGTCAGTGCACCTAGGTGTATAACGTTTGTGTTTATACTTTTGAAAGTTTTAGAACAAACTTTAACTTAGATTCTCTTTGTTGTTTATTAGTATTTGTTTTGATAGTATTATTTTATATATTAAATGTGACCATGAACTATCATCTCTTATAATACTGTAAGTGACTAACCTAACACCTGGTATATAACGTTATTGTAGGGACGCACACTTGCATATCTATAGAATGCATACTATGGATATGCAGGGGTCAAAGTCCACTCACCGTTTTCCCGTCCCAATGTAATAAGCTATACCGCAGTCCGGTTGTAGAGATAGATGTAATCAGACGTGTATAATAAATACGTGTTTTACGTTAACTCATTAGTGAATAATATGCAAAGATTGTGAAAGAAGAATAAACTCGTAATCGTAAAATATTGACTTTTATTCGATAGTCCAACCGGGCTCACACAACTAAAGACAATAACATCAAATACACCTAAAGTTATTATAATGTTATTTCCTCTGAAACTTCCTAAATCACAGTTTAACTATTTCGCAAATTGACTAGAAAAACTATCTGTAGTCTAAATTTGATTTATTCTTACATATCTATGCAACTGCACTAACCTCAGTAGTAATTTTACGTATATATTTGTTTATTTTTTAGGTCATAGGTGGCAAACAAACAGGTGGGTCACCTGATGTTAAGTGATCACCACCGTCCATGGACACTAACAACACCAGAGGAGTCACAAGTGCGTTTCCACCCTTGAGGGGTAAGGGTTAGGGGAGGGAGAGGAAGAGGAGAGGAGAGGGGAGGTGGGCCTCGGGCGCTCTCACTGACCGAACGAAATGCAACAATGCAAGCACTGTTCCTTCACGTCGGTTTTCTATGAAGATGGTGGTAGTACCTAGGACGAGCCGATCCATTCATGATGAAATCAGTAATAGTTTCAGCGTGTCTCTACCACCATTTAATACGTGGAAGGTGCCGTATTTATTACACAATATATTCCTTTTTTAAATAGTATATACATAATTACGGTCCATACCTGAAAGCTTCTTTCAGTTCTTGTTGCATGGCTTCCGCGTCTTCTTCTTCGAGGAAATGGGAGGCGATATTGCAGAAACCATCGAAGTTAATTTTTCCAGAGTCTGGAATAATGATTTTGATTATAATAATGACATACCGCTTTTACCATTTCATATAATTAGTTTTAAACCAACACCAGGATAAGATATTGTGTTTCCAAGGTCATGAACGTAGTATATGTATTTTATTTTATCTTTTACGAGGACTTTCAGATTGTAGTATGTGTTTTTAACGTATTTGATTAATAATAGATTTGTTATTAATTACTAATATTGTTATATTATTATTATTTTTGTTTTTTTTTTCTTCTGTAGTCTTTTATATGTAAATTTTAATATTGACACAGTGTGATGTATTTCTAAAATGAAATGTTTCCTAAGGTGTGGATGTGTCGCTTGTAAGAGATCGTTCTAAGCGATAAGGCCAACTAACTGTACACGTATATTGTAGATTTTTGTTTAATTTTGTATATTGTTTTTTGTTTGTTATTATTATTCTATGATATAGGTTTTTTTTACTGGTATAGTTAGTACTGCACCGTTAACGTAGAGCTAGACTTGGACCGGGCTAAATGGTGTCGCCTAATTCACGAAGGCCAATCAAAGCACGACAAGACCTGGTTTCGACAATTGGAAGAAAAACGCATAAAGCGTCACGAGCAGGCCTCCTACCCCCGTCCACCTGGGGGTACAGATGTACATAGTTGCCGAATTTGCGGCCGAGCGATTCGTTCCCGGATCGGTCTTGTCAGCCATTTACGAAAGTGCCGCCAGAATGCTACTTAAATCATCTGTTACAGATGAAAAGGCCTATGATGAGACACATCCATCAAGCTGGGTGTTATGGGATTTATACCCGGTTTCTGAGATACTCGGTTAAACTACCAATAGTTATTAACTCAACAAAGTTATCCATAAGATAAACTGTCAAATAGCCCGTTGAATTTTACTGACATTTATCGTATGATTGTGTGTTCAGAAACGCAATTTGACAAGTTATCGAAGCGATAACGCTATTGAACGGATAACTACAATTAAAGTACCTCAAAAAACCGGGCATAAATCCATTTATCGACTATTAGGCATAAGTCTCCCCGAGATATTGTCATAATGATTTGTATTATTTGCATCAATTCCCGTAACCTTTAACAGGTCATCTATCTACTTTGTGAGTGCTCTGTTCACGTTGAGTCTCCTGGTAAATGGTCACTATTCGAGACCGCCATGGTACAGGGTCAGTATTTTTGTAATCGGCAAATAATTATTCTGTATCTGTATGTATACTATACAGGAATTCTTTATCCCTAGTACGAGATTGTATTCGAGGAAAGAAAATAAGAGAGTTAAACTATTTTAAGCATGTTTCGTTGTAAACGTATCGTACATATATTTCATAATATAATCTCCCTGTAATTCATATTAGTATTATGGTATAATGAGGTTTGTGAAACAAAACGCAACATTTTTGAAGTTATACTTCTTTAGACGCTTTATGGTGGTAGAGCCACGCTGAAACTATTACTGGTTTTAGAATGAATGGATAGGCTCGGCCGGGGTATTACCACCCTCTCACAGAACACCGACGTGAAGTTGTTACTTTTGTGCTTGCATTGTTGCGTTTCGTTCGGTTAGTGAGAGCGCCGGAGGCCCACCTCCTCTCCCCTCTCCTCTCTCCTCTCCCTCTCCTAACCCTTCCTCCAAAGGGTGGCAACACACTTGTGACATCTCTGGTGTTGTTAGTGTCCATGGACGGTGGTGATCACTTAACATCATGTGAAGACCAATGACAGAGAAAAAAATGGGAAAAATGATCATAATAAATTTTTACGATGCGCGCGCACACCGTCACCTAAAACCGACACCTTGAAGTAAGCTATTGTCAATATTTTGGTTTTTCAAAAAACGTTACCAACAAAGTAAAAGTAAGGACATTTTGGGGTTAGTTGACGGCATGTATTATTTATATACATCATAAACGAAAATGAATTTTCACATTCTTATTTAATGTGTAATAAGTTTATAAATAAATCAATAGTAAATTTTTATCTTATTACGCCAAAGAAGTATAACTTCCAACGCGTGTACATAAGTACGCACACACGTTTTTAAATCTAAATACGATCACAAAGTAATAAGTTATTTATTTATTATTAAACTAAACTTCGAAATATTGTGTGTTAATTTTCCTAACATTCAGAACAAAACCGAGGTTTACTACAGAAATAGCAATGATTAGTCCCCTCGACGTGTAAAAATATTCGAAGATATATTGAGAAAGGTGTCGCCGCGACGGGTCGGAACGCGTTAGCACTTTGATGATTGACTACTATTGCCAGTGTCTGCTATTTATGACTCCGATATTATATACACATTCAATTTTAGTACAAAGGTGCATTAGATATAATATTATACGTTGTCATAAATCATGTTAAGCATAAATTAGTAGTGTGCACATTTGGATTTAGAACAAATTGGCGTCTGTTCTTGATTCCAACGCCCTTTTCATGCACATGTTTGAGATGGGTTAATTAATTAAGTGTAGATATATTTATAGTTCTAAGTTTATCGTATCATCTTAATATAGGTAATTGAATTATAAACAAAAAATCTAGAATAACTATGATTACAAAAATGTTAATAAATAAGTAATTAAGAATAAAGTTTGTGTACATATAAAAATTTTCTTATAGATGTATGCATGGATTTGTAAGTGATTGCGAGAGGAATATTCTAAAATACTTAAACAGAACATTTGACAGAATAAATAGTTCGCGCCTTCAAAATCACCTTTGTTACAAAAGCGATTAAAATAATATGTTATTAGTTTATCACTGATATTGTGAATGTTCACAGAATACCAAACTCTATTTTCGCTAGGATTACATCGAAGCCTTAGGCAAACCAGCTTGTAAAATTATTTTATATATCGACTGCCTATTCAAATATCATCAAAAATATCAAGTGTTTTAGTAAAGTGCGGTTTGTTTGGTTTTAGACTCACTCTCTGGGTCATTTTCATCAATGAGGGCCTGCAGTTCGGAATCATCGAACAGTTGTCCCATGGTGTTCAAGATTGTTGAAATCTTCAAGACATCAATGTATCCGGATTTTGTAGTATCAAACATCTGGAATGCTTTACGGAGCATCGCCATCTTCTGATCATCATCGGTGTCCTACGGAAATGAAGGTGGTTTTAAAAATCTATGCACTTTAAGAATATATGTTTTATGTTCTGATAAACTTCTCATACGAATATCGGATTGTTCCTATGTGATTGTTATACAGTTGAAGAAGAACATTGCTATCAAGTTTGCTCTCAACTGTTTGATTTTATATATACTTGACTAACAATGTCATGGCTAATATTGTTTTTCTATGAGAAATTTTACTAAAGAACGTCCTATACTTGTTTGTATTAGATTATATTTAAATACTCCCTATAAAACATACAGAACTGCTTCATTTCCATAATGTAGGTTTTTATTATCATTCAAATGAAACTAAGATTTTTTTAATCATACTTATGACACTAAATTTACTTAATTTTATTGCGAATAAAGTATTCTTCACATATCTATTTTTTATAACGGCGGTTATTCACTTTTTCTTTATCTATAACAAATACAAAACCTATTAGAATAATTTAAACACCTATGGCAATCTTAAAAGAGGATCCACTTAAACTTATTTTTTCTTATATTTTTAACTTGTTGTACACACTTTTCTACACATATGTAATTCAGGTCACGAGTTTAATAACTTCAAAATCCTCACCATGTTGTTTGTAAAGATTTGGCGGATGTAACAAGAACTAAATCCGAGTGCGAATGTTGTTACACTAGCGTATACGACCGAATCCCACCCTTATTTATAGCATTCCCTCACACTGAAAATACGAAAATAAGTGAAAAGCCGTCTCTCTCTCGCGCAGTACATTCCGTGACGCGGTTATTGGGCTTTCGTAGGAATAAATTATATGCACGACGTATGATGAAAATGCGAAACCCACATGCTATAGAGGAAGACATTTATCAAGTTTATTTATACAAATTGACAGTATTTTATAGAAAGAGCGCGCGTATTCCATCTATAAGTTGAATTAAAATCGTTCCGTCCAACTTTATGTTATTGCCGTTGCGTTGACGCGAATATATTATAGTGTCTATATATTTTTCACGCTCATTCAAGAGTTTTAATAGACGCCACTTTTACGAGCGCCGCTATAATATCCGTTAATTGATATGAAAGTATAAACAATGTTGTGTGATATTACATGTTGAAAAAACATTAAATTTGATTGCGTCTTTAATTTTAAGTATTCGTTATAAGAGATATTATAAAATCACATTATGTGGCACTTGGATATATCGAAAAACACGCGGACGAAGTCATTTATAAAATATTGTCATATATTTTTTGCTTATTTATGTTTACCTTAACAATTCAATAAAATTATGTTAAAAATGTAATTTATGTGTTAATCATATAATCTGGCGAATGAAATAAACGAATACATGATAAATGTTAACGGTGATTTCTTACAACATTTGAGTAATTATTTATGTTAGTGGTAAATATTATATTATATATACAGTGACTGTTTAAAGAATGAACCTTCAATCGTGTTATAATTCATGGTCATAACATATAAAATAATAATATATAAACAAATACTAATAAACAATAAAGAGAACCTAAGTTAAAGTTTGTTCTAAGACTCTCAAAACTATGGGTATAAGTTTAAATAAACCTAGGTTGAATGACCGGTGACAAAACCTGCGAGCGGCGACCCAGAGTATATAACTTTAGATAATAAAACGGAATATAAACCCTTTGTTTGTTCAAACTCCGAAAAATTATCCTTTGATAATTGGTCGGCTTCACTTTCACTTAACTTTTATTACACCCGACGGTCACTGACATTCTGCATTAACATAGAAGGGTAGAAAATTGACTATAATTTTTGTATTTTCTAGATAATTAGGCTAAATATTAAGCACCCATTTTTAATTGATTTAGAAAGATTATCAAGTACTGAGTATCCTGTAAAAATATTGCTAACGAGTAACTAGTCACCCAGTATAACGAAAGGGTTGTATAGATAATGATTAAAATAACATACAATGTTAAACAATACTCATATTCAGGGAGTATAGCCAAACTCAAAACCTTAATTTTCAAATCGAATCTAGCCTTTTTTTTTAACGTAGGGAAATCCTTTATGGATACGCCCCCCTCCCGGGGGAGAGGGTGGGTTATGTCTGACTCGCACAGACTAAAACCCCACGGTGTACCGACAGACCGTTTTGTGGGGGCGGCAAGGGATCGTTCAAGCTAATCAACCTTGTAGAGCCGCCATGGTCCATGGCCGCCGGGCTCCTACCTATAGAGGGATAAACCGGGTACACACCGGCTGCCCCCCCACGTCCGCCGGACCTGTGCAATGAGGAGATGGGACCCCGGCCCATCCCCTCAGGTCCGGCAAATCGAATCTAGCCTAACCTGTAAAATCCAATGATGGTTATAAATAATAAGCTAGTTATTATTAATACTACCTAGTTATAGCTATAACTGTTATTCGAGCTATATTATAGGAACTTGCGAATCATGAAAAACGTAGTTCCAGGAATTCGGTATCTTAACTCTACCTTTCCAATACATATTTTATAATTTAATGTATGTCCGTAAAAACTTTGAAAACCTGTATTTTATAAAGGACTTGCATTATCTAAATACTAGAAACTGTAACAAACTGGTCGTCCCATGTTTGAGACTTAGCGAAACCAGTAACAGTTTCTTAAGTAATAGTGTTAGGTTTTACAATAAAGTCCCAAAACATATTACCGATTTGCTGGACTGTAAATTTAAGCGCCACGTCAAGCGGGTTTTATTTCCAAAAGGCTATTATCGAGTGGATCGATATCTGGACGATAGTGATGGCTGGAATTGACTCCTCTCTGTGTATCCACTAAAACCTATTGTAACGAGTAATGTATTCGATGTATATATATATATATAAATATATGTTAATAAGATGTACCCGATCGAGTTTCTTACCAGTTCTTCTCGATGACTGGGTTGTTTTCCAAACTGGTGGTAGTTTTGACGTACATAAGCGTGCGCCTTATTAGGGCCTAAACTGAATATAGTATCTTTGATTTGTGGTAAACAGTATGAGTAATATTCAATTTTTGAAGGATATTTCACTGAGCATGTATCTGATATAAAGTTTACAGAAAGTTTCATATGTTTGAACGTACTAAAATATGATTAACAAAAATTATTACATTAAAAACAATCTGACTTCGTGAAAGATACTATATTTCTATATAAGAGTACTATCTCAATACTGCAAATACTAAAACGTCTCCGGGTAAAAGTACAGATCACTGTAGAAGAGAAATAATTAAAAATCGGTCCTACGGTTTCAGATAGAATCGCGGACATAAAAAACGTACAAGAACATCGGAGAATCTTTTCTTTGAAGTTGGTTAAATAATTAAAGACAGGAAATATGATACACATTTATGTGGAAAAGCCCGAGTTAACTAAGTCGGAATTATAAACAATAAAATAATTGACTGCAGCAATATTAAGGATTCATTTTAATCGCCGAAGATGCAAAATGCACGATGAAAGTCACGCAATGGTATAACGCTTAGACAAGTTACATCCTGAAATCTGTCGGTGTATAATCAATATTCAAGCGACGTGGTAAAACATCCTACTGGATAGCTATTGCCATACACATACTGGAACGTCTACAAAATACGGTACTCTCTTTAACCCTATCGCTCCTCTGTACTTAAAAAATCGTTTTCAGTTCCTGTGCGATAGGCATACTCGAAATTTAAGGTCATCAGATGATTTAACGTTAGAAGTCCCTGCCCATTCCACTAGTTTCAGCGCCAAGGCTTTCACAATTCAACTGGTCCGACTATGGAATGCTCTACCGATTTCTATAAGATGGGCGCAGACGATGGGCATTTTTAGAAACTCTGTCAAAAAACACTATTTATCTATTTAAAATTCGCTTATGTATATATATATATATATATATGTGTATATATATTACAGTTACGTGCCTCTATTTTAGGTGATATTACCTAGTATTTATTCCTGTAGACCCAGAATACCCCTGATTCTACTCCATTGAAAAATCCATCCAAAGGTTGCCTGGAAGAAATTGCTATTAGCAATAAGGCCTCCCATTGTACCGTTAAGAAAACGTGAAATGTTTTTTGAAATGTATATATATGTAATTGAGGTACAATAAAGTTTAAATAAATAAAAAATATAATAAATACACATAGTGAAATTCCATCATATTGACTCTAAATGTTCACATTTTAGGTTCAGCTAGTGTAAAACTAGTTGCCGAGGTCGTAAATAAATGAAGATATTTAGTCAAGCTTGAATATAAAAAATCTGACCTGATATGTTAACAACGTGGAAAGATTTGCAACAAGGATGCAGAGGGATCAATCTCTTAAAATTATATACATTTAAGAGTGTTAACCAGCGTTTGATGTTATATTTAGAAGCAAACAGATAAAGCAGTTTGTTTAATTATAAGTCCTTTGAAATTCTATATTTGTATCCATATTTATCGAAATACGGATTGAAAGCATTTAATATGTCCAGCTTAATGATTATCAGAACTTTCGGAGCATATAAAGCTGTTCCTTGATTGAGAACAGGAAATTCCTTTGAACCGGCTGCAGATTCATAACAATCCCAATGAAAATATTACGCATAGCGACGTCACCATTCGAGATGCTCAACTTTTTTATATTTGCTCAATTTTAATAATATATGGCTCATTAATTGGAACACGATAAAATATACTATCGCTACTGTCTACATAATTTATTTCTCAGAAATCATCGTTACCAACTTAGAATAATATATATCGAATAACTAACATGGAATTGACATTATGAGCACAGGAAACTTGGGTGAATAATGACAAGGTAATATTGGATAAGAAGCGTTATTAAACGACGAAAACGAACTTATGAAAGTCCACAGATAAAACGTCTGTAGGTGGTAGAGCCACGCTGAAGCTATACTGGTTTCAGCATGAATGGGTCGGCTCACTCGTGGTAGTACCACCCTCTCGCAGAAAACCGACGCGAAGTAACAGTGCTTGCATTGTTGCGTTTCGTTCGGTCAGTGAGAGCGCGCGAGAGGCCCACCTCCCCACTCCCTTCCCACCCCACTCAGATTTTCTTTTTTTTAAATAAAATATTGCCTTCTTTTGGATTTTATAGTAAACTAGCTTCTTGTTGCGTTTCGTTCGGTCAGTGAGAACGCGCGAGAGGCCCACCTCCCCTCTCCCTTCTCACCCCACTCAGATTTCCTTTTTTTTAAATAAAATATTGCCTATTGGATTTTATAGTAAACTAGCTTCTGCTCCTGACTTCGTCAACGTGGAATAGTTACTTTGGGCTAAAGCTAACCCGCATCCGAAGTTCTCAAAAGTAAAAAAAACGACTTTGAAACATTCTTCATTGGTGCTCCACCCCTATTGGTCTTAGCGTGATGATATATAGCCTTACTCGATAAATGAGCTATATAACACTGGAATAATTTTTCAAATATTAATAGTTCCTGAGATTAACGCGTTCAACCAAACAGACAAACCCTCCAGATTTATATAGATCGGATAGCATAGAGCACCTTTTCCATGAAATGACATATAAGTGTATGACCCTTTATAGTGATTGGTCAATCGATCTTAGAATTTATTAATAATCTGATAATATATAGCCTTCTTCGATAAATGAGCTATATAACACTGAAATAATTTTTCAAATCGGATTAATAGTTTCTGAGATTAACGCGTTCAACCAAACAGACAAATCCTTCAGATTTATATAGATCGGATAGCATAGAGCACCTTTTCCATGAAATTACATATAAGTGTATGACTCTTTATAGTGGTCGGTCAATCGATCTTAGAATGTATTAATTACAGATACATTTATTTATTTATTTATTTACACATTATGCGTTAAATACGCAATGGCGGACTTAATGCTGAAGGCATTCTCTGCCAGTTAACCATTAGGTGATGCAGAGATAAATGTTGGTAGGTGTAAAAGGTGAGGTATTTATAAAATTATGTTTAAGCTATTTAATATCACAATATATAAATAAAATATCAACACCGATATACTACACTTATCTAATACATACACAAACAACATCATACATAAAAATATCAATACAATAAATAAAATTATAATAAGTCAACATCAAGTACTAAATACAGCATTAACCAGATAATTCTGCTAAATAACACTACAATCTACATCTATCCTTACTAATATTATAAATGTGAACGTAAGTTGGTCTATTTGTTTGTCAAACTTTCACGCCTTAGCTACTTAACCGATTATTATGACATTTTGCATACGGGTTTACGGAGGTACTAAATGAAATAATTGTGTTCTCTTCTGAATTTTCATATTAATTATAGTGTAAATGATAATATTTAAATATCAGGATTTGTTTATTGAAATTAATAACATTAATGTGGATTTCATATGTATTGGCAGTCGGAGCAATAATTATATACATTTTTGTAAAGTTTATTGAAGTGAAACTTTTTTAGGCGCATGAGGGTAAAATTTTTACAGATGTAACGTCACGCAGGTATGCAACGGAAGTGACGTCATTTGCAGTAAACGCAGATTTTTCATCTATTTTTTTTTCTATTTTTCTAAAGTTTTAGATTTGTATAAATATAAACAAGACTTATAAATTAGTTCGCCAAAGAAGTTTCACTTCTGACATGTGTACTTTGTACGCACGCACTTTTTTTTATCCTATCAAACGTATGGTGAGCTGCAAAATATAAATATTACATGTACACATGCTCTTATATTACGCCTCGCTAGTCTAGTACATAAGGCGCGCAAGTGCAATACGACCTGTCATGCTTGCGTAGCATGTAATTTATAAATTTATCTCCTGCTAAAAATACAGCACAACAACAGCAATACGTCGAAAGAAGTTTTAGCTGTTCTCGAGGCGTACGTCAAATCTCTATTTAGGCGAGCGAAGCCGCGAGCAAAAATTAGTTTTCATCTACATAAATTTGTCACACCTGAGATATATTCCAATTGTAGATACAAAAACCGAATTCGTGGTCAAACACAGACTTGTGATACAGTAAAAAATATGCAATTAATGTTAT
Source organism: Antheraea pernyi (assembly GCA_015888305.1). NCBI lineage: Eukaryota > Metazoa > Arthropoda > Insecta > Lepidoptera > Saturniidae > Antheraea > Antheraea pernyi. The sequence continues at coordinate 29,485 of MU159934.1, read as the reverse complement.
TTGAGATCGTTTCCTGTTTCAGTAACAGAAATACGTTTGGCAACCACTGGCGCGTGAAACGGGTTATACAGTAGCGTCCGACGCCCGCACAGATATAGACTTTGGGTGATCGGCTATAATTTTTGTGTTCTTGTGCGAATGCCACAGCGAGAGAAACATCTAATATGAGTGCAGCTTTACTGTTTTAGCCACGTGTTTATCGGTTTAGTAGTGAGGTAACAATAGAATTTGAGGTTAGGTAGGTCAGACGGGCTTGAATTTATGTCGTCGAGTTTCTGTATACGTTGGCGAGATTTCAAAAGGTTAATTCATTTTTTTATATAATTTGTAATAAACAACAAACATACGAATAGCAATATGATAATTTCAATATTTTAATTCTTAAAAGGCTTTCTATCTTTGATATTTTAAGAATGTGAGAACTTATTTGTTATATATTTATGTTTGCTAAACTTGAAACAGTAATCCCTAGAATAAAATAATAGTTAATTGTGAAAACATTCCTTTATATCGTACCTGTTGGCTTTATTTTATGATTAAATATAAATAAAACGATAAACTACCACTCCTATTAACCAGTTATAACAACTTAATTTTGTTTAATTTAAATAACTGTTAATAATAATCTTATTTTGTGTAATTTCTATTTTATTATTTCACTGTCTTCTATAATAATATTACTATAGTATTCTCAAGGATCGTTCTCAAATATATAACCATATCAAATATTGCTATTTTTTGTCATCAAATGTATTTTTACAATTACTACCTACAATTAGCTAGACTACATAAATAAAAAATGAAAGCGTTTTTTTTATATTAATATATTATGTATTATCTTTCGGTAATAGTAGTTTAGTAGTAATAGTAGGTACTATGTCAAAAAATAATGACAAAAATGTTACTAATATCATCGAAAGATTGAGTAATACATTAATTATTGTAGTTTAATATAATTTGTAATACACAAAAGCTGATAATAACATATAGATCCTAGGGTTTCAAGAAGTATACCAAAAAGCAAATAATATGTACCTACATGTATTAAAATTATAGATTTGTTTTATACATTTTCAATGCACTGAACTGAATAAATTGTATATATTTTTTTATATCATAAGAACAACTTATTCATGTTATAAGTATATTTAGAATATATTTAACTATAATAAAAGCAAATTAAAAATAGCATTTTTAATAATACATTCCTAACTCTATTATTAAATTAATCATTTTACAATGTCCCTTACAGATACATATGCTGGCCAACAATTACATGTCTCAAAGTCAGCTTTGAACATCATTTGTTACTATGACAATTTAATTGGTGATATCACAAATCACTTTTTTGACAATTAATTTGTTTTTTTTAATAGTTTATAACACTAATAAATTAATTATCATATTCTTTGTGTTATAAGTAGATTAGATATCAAAGATGTGTTTTCAAGTAAGGAAATGTTTTTAATAACTAAACACATAATAACAGAACTAATTACTTGTTAAAAAATATGAAAATTTAGTAATATTATTACTTATTACTTTAATTTTATTATTTAAATTGATGACATAGGTATAATTATACAAATATAACATTCATTTTATCAATATAAAATATACGCATTTACTAAATATTATATCTAGTTTTGTCATACTATGCATCTGTTCCTAGTTGCAAAACATAATGCTGGCTGAAAGATTTATGACTCTTTCCGTAAACAACAGATGAGCTGTTCACGGCAACCTAACATTCCATAGACAAAATAAATTGGATATTACAGCCAAATGTAAAGACTTGAATCGTCGGTGTCAATGAAGTAGAAATATAACTTTATTTTGGCACAGAACATAAAGTTTTCCTTGTAGAATTCACAGTGATATATTCACGCCAAATGTAAATAATTCTTCAAATAGGACAACGGTAATGTCTCGTTTTCATTTTTATTACACTGATGTAAGACGTCTGGTCGAGTGATGTAGCAATGAACCACCTTATAAATAAAAATAATTCAAACAGAAACGTTTTAATTGCCTGTAAGAATTATTACAACATTTTACAATTGTGAATTTAAATACTGTGACTAAGCCTTATATATTATAAGTACATTAAACGGGATTCACACTATCGGTGTTAATTTTATCAATAAGTTTAATGGTTCTCCAATTTCCTTATCATTTGTTAATAGTTTTTCATAATTAACCAATTAACAAGAATTTATCCTGGATTTTAATATACCAAAAGAAAATCTTTTTAAACAAGTAGCAAATATTGTTTCTTTTTATTTGATGCAATTCCACATTTAAAAAATTGGAAGATAATAAACAAAAAAGGTTTTATAATAACAACAGAAAAAACTATTAGAATATGAGAAATAAAGTCTTTATTGATTTCAACATACATTGGAACAGCTATTGGAAAACCTTGTAATCAACTGTAAAAGTATTTCTATTTGTTTTCTAGCTGTTGTCACGCCGGTGACCGATGGTTTTTAAATTTTCCACGATGAAAATAGGGAAAGCGCAACATCGTTGTAAAACGCTTGGAACATATCCAAAAATAATGATAGAAAACCACGTAAAAACCAATAATACGTATCGGTTACTCGAACTTTAAATTAAGACTAGTCAAGAAATTAAATACATTGATATGAATATTTCTAATAAATATTGTCTTTATAGAACTAATTTATTGCACAAATCAACAATAAAATAATACACTAAATTATTTTTTTTCGTAAACTTTTTCTTCAGAACTATCTAATACGTTAAAGAGGTAATCGTAGGCAGTAATGCGCTTTCTAGGACCCGCTACTTTAAGGGTAGGTGTTATTTTATTATCTTGAACATCGTCTTTAACTTCACTGGTCCCTTTAGATTTTGAAACATTACTTTCGGTTATATCTTCCACATTAACCAATTTCTTTTCTGCAAAATTATCATCAGTTTTTATTTCACTTTTAGCAATAGTATCTACTTTTAGAGGTGAATTTTTATCAGTATATTCATCTTGTTTAGTATAATCCGTCTTTCCATATTGTCCTCTCTTTGACTTATAATCGAAAGATCCTTTATTTTTTGAAGTCCAGTCAAAGCCTGAAGTTAGTAATTTTAATGGCTGACTATCTATTTCATAATGATCATTGCCTATGATCGGTTCCGAAGTAATATATTCTGTAGTCCGGACTTCACCGGTTCTTTTAGATTCTGGGAGGTTCCTTTCACTTACGTCGTCTATATTAGCTAATTTCTTTTCTACAAAATCATCATCCATTTTTACTTCACTGCTAGCAATAGTATCTACTTTTAGAGATGAATTTTTATCAGTATATTCATCTTGTTTAGAATAATCCTTCTTTCCATATTGTCCTCTCTTTGACTTATAATCGAAAGATCCTTTACTTTTTGAAGTCCAGTCAAAGCCTGAAGCTATTAATTTTAAAGACGGACTATCTGTTCCATAATGATCATTTTCTATAGTCGGTTCCGAAGTAATACGTTCTTCACGTTTTGTCAAATAATCATAATTCTTTTCATATTGTGTTTTCTTTGAGTTGTAATCAAATGGTTCCTTTCTAATCCCAGAATAATTAGGCCGAGAAGAAGGATCGTAGTTTTCACCACCGTACCATTTTTTAGTAACTCCCGGTCCTCCATAGTTTTCTATCTTATTATCTCCTTTATGAATAACTAATACATCTTTAAGGAAAGCATTTGGTAGTTCAAATAATGGATAGTTAATTGCTAGGTCCAACGGATAACCAGGTGATAAAATTGCAGTATTAAAATCTTTGCTTAATACTGAATAAAACTCACCAATAGTTGCTTTAGTATGCGGTGCTACAAATACAAACATTTGTAGTGGCAGTCCTTCGGAGGAACCTTTAGGAAGAATTAACCTTGATGGGTAACCTGTTTGAGATTCAATCGTCATAGATGGTAAAGTATTTAATCCAAATTCGGCATCTTGTACCTTTTGACGCAAAATTCTAAGAGATACAAAATCTTCTGAAAACTGTGTCATATCACAAGATGTTCTTGTAACGACGTTTGACCCGACTTTAAGATTTATATCGAACTGGTCAAGTAAGAAGAAGGAACTTTTCTTCGTAATATGTTCACCGGGTAGTAATTTTGGTCCTACAAATATTTTTACTAAACCCTTTTGTGAAACAATGGACGATACTGTAATTTTAATAGTAAACGGCTTATGATTTAATCTAGCTTGCCCTATTTTTAATTGCAATGCATTACTTTCATTTATTTTTAAAGCGTCAGTAACATCGAATTCGTAGTAATCAAACACTGTCATTGTTTTTTTCACATCAACATTTACAATTTCTACACCAGGAAAATATAGTTCATTTTTAGTATATGGCGGCAGAAGTTTAAGAGCACTGTCAACAATATCCACAATCTTGTGATTTATCTTCCAAAATGCTGGATCTCTCAAAGAAGTCATATAATGTTCCAATGCAGAAGGTAATCTAAAACAGTGACACTATTGAGTATACATTGGTATTTCATATTAATTATAAAATATGATTCAATTGATGCTTAAATTACCCGTTGTCGTTGAGATCTTTGCCAAGGAGTCGTCGTGCCAAAGTCTCATAACTTCTGTCGCCCGTGACAAGGATTTCCATTAAGTGATTCAGTATTTGAGTTTTATTATATCCAGACTGTCTCTGCAAGTAATTCGACTTAAATAAATTGTTATGGTTATATCAACAAAGTGTTTAAATTCTACAATAGTTAATTAAAGTGACATGTATTTTGTAATTACGTATATTTAATACTTACCATATGGCTAACAACTGTTTCAATGTTATTTTCAATAGTCTTTAAGAATGAAACATCTTCATTGTCGGGCAGTTCTACTGGCGCCGATCTATAAATAAACTCATTCCCATTTGCGTATATTAACATAGGATTGTATGTATCATCGAATGTAGAATTCCAGCTGAAGTTCTCGAGTTCGGGGAGACCATTAGCATATCTTTCTAAATTATATCTCGCTATTAGTTGTCTCATCATATGATATACGTCTTCACCATATCTTCCGTCGATGTCTGTATTAAACCATGGTGCGACTTTGAGTTTTGTTAGGAAATAATAAGAATTTAGTCCTACGTCTTCACGGAAATATGCCAGTTTAGACTCAGAATCATTATCATTAAAAAATGATGTATAATTCGCATCTACCGTATATGTATTCGCTTCGACATGTACGCCTTCAGATTCTTCAAGTGTTTGACCACTTGATATATATACTCCTCGTAATATTGCATCTTTGACTATAAAATAGTTGGGAAGTAATTCATATGGTGCGGGTATAGATATTTTTTTAGTGTCAGGTCTATTTTGAACTGCCATGTATATGGCATTTACATAAAGTCCACAATTTAAATTTTGCCGACTCCATGACGCTGCTTTGTAAAACTGCTCAACACTTTTAGCGTAATACAAAAGTTCGTAAATAATTTGCAGTTCAGTTAAATGATCCAAGTTATATTCTGTAAATATTTCTCCTTTGGCCAACAAACCTTTGCTTGATATTAATTTTAGAAGATTTGGTAGTACATTTGGATTCTGGAAATAACAAGAATAAGTGTTTAAAATGTACAAAACATACGGGTATATAATAAAAATATATAAACATTAGATTACCGAAAAATCATCTGTTGAATCCACAGCAAATTCTTTGGCCAAGCTGTTTATTATAGGATCACTGCTATCTTCACATACATTTTCAAATAATGGAATCACTAGCTTTTGAAGATTCACCCACGCCGCCGGAGCTACGAATATAAAATTATATAAAATCAATTATTCTGTTGAAAAGATAATGTGATAGAAATGTAACGAAAATTGTAAATAAGTCTTAATGTATCGGTAAGTATACACACGCTCTAATATAATATTAATTTCATAGAAGATGTGGGATGCAAACTACTACCTGTAAATAACAATTGAAATCATGATATAAACAAGGACCACGCTTTAAGAAAAGAATTTGTTTTTTTTTCTATTACTTGCAACACTTGCAACTTCCATTATTTTCTATTTGTTTATTATGTTATTTCTGGCTTGATGTAGGCTACCAGCCTGCAAGGACTGTATTATTCTCTAAGTTTTTTCGTAATTATTTAGCAACCCTTTCCACATTCCAATTCCTTCCAATTAACTTCTTTAGGCGCTTTGAGTGGTATTTTCTTAGCAGGAGATAAATTTATAATTTCGGGTCATGACATGTGAGTAAGCGTTACCGATCGTATTACGCTTGCACGACTTGCGTCAGACTAACGACGCGTAGTATAGGATGTACGTTTAATATTGATATGTGGTATTGAGTTTGTAAGTAAGATAAAGTATATAATTTTTTTTTTATATTATAGGAAGCATACGAACAGACGGGTCGCTCGATGGTAAGTGATCACCGCCGTCCATAGACACTAGCAACACCGGGGCAGTCGCAAGTGCGTTGCAAGCCTGCGTTTGGGAGAGTGGGGAGTGAGGAATGGGTGAGGGGTAGGGGAGATGGGTTATCCGGCGCTCTCACTGACCGAACGAAACGCAACAATGCAAGCACTGTTACTTCACGCCGGTGTTCTATGAGAGGGTGGCACTGCCCCGGGCGAGCCGACCCATTCATGCTGAAATCAGTAATAGCTTCAGCGTAGCTCTACTACCTATACAATTATTATTATTATTCCGAGTGCCATTAGATTTTAAAGCTCGCTTTGACTCGTCCAAGTGTGAACTCCAATCCCAGCTAGGCATCCAACTCTCGGAAGGTGAATAACTGGAAATTATAGCGGATAAGAGAACCAGATAACCGCTCCCGGACTTCATGGAGCATGTGGTTTGCAAAAATAAAATAAAATAAATAAACTAAATGGAATTGAGGAAGTTGCAGATTGTGAAAGGAATGGACATCCAAAAATTGTAAATAAAGTTTCGGTTTATGTCGGGGAGGAAACGGGTCTTAAAAAAAAGAAATAAATGTGACAGACTATAATTAATTTAAAAATTAAAAAGTGAACACAGTTTAAATACCATTGTTTTGAGTTTTCACTTCAACCTGCAGTTCTTACGACTGCCTTAAACTAAATGGAATTGAGGAAGTTGCAGGTAAGATTGTGAAATAAATGGACATCCAAAAATTGTAAATAAAGTTTCGGATTACGTGCGGGGACAAAACGGGTCTTAAAAAAATACGTCCGGGGTGGAAACGGGTCTTAAAAAAAATACGTCTGGGGTGGAAACGGGTCTTAAAAAAATATGTCGGGGTGGAAACGGGTCTTAAAAAAAAAGAAATAAATGTGAGAGAGATTAATGATAATAATATCAATTTACAAATTATGAAATTTAAATAATGCAGACTATAATTTGTTTTAAAATTCTAAAGAGAACACAGTTCAAATCCCATTGTTTTGAGTTTTCACTTCTACCTGCAGTCCTTGTCACTGCCTCGACTTTCTTTTAGTATTTTTATACGCGTGACAGTTTTGTATCAGTCTGATCTGATTTAAGCGAGCAACGATTTAGCTCAGCAGGCAGCTATCAGAACAGACCTATAGAAGTTCGGTGCCAGATCTTCAACTTAAAGGTAACTGATAGTCATGCGGTCTTTACAAAATGCCTACATACTGCAAAAATTCCTAAAATACAAAATACTATAACATTCTGGTTTCATCACGTTGTGTTGCTTCACCGCAAGGTCAAACTCATTTTTGGATAGAAACCATTGGCATAAAAACCCAAGATACACAGTCTCGAATAAACTAGCAATCAAAGCCGGCTCCAAAAACTCCCCAATATGCATACGTGGTTATAGGTATACGATTAACTTATGATTTTGCAAATTCAACCTTACTTGAATGATTTAAAGTTGTTTTTACAAGGAGGCAAGCTACGCGGGACTATTTGAAATGGCTGCATAATCCAAAATTATGCACTCATTTCTGTGTACCGGCTGTGAGACGTTAGTGTACAACTTAGGTTTTTGTAAATCAATGATTGAAGCCTAAATTTATTAACGTAGTGTCTAAACATGCTACCTTGAAGCCTGTCTCTTTATAAATATACATTTTTTTTAATGAATACTATATCAAAATTAAAAAAAATATCACTGTACACTGATACTTCAAAAGATTTCAGAATATTTAATCTTTAGAGAAGAATGGGAACATTAGCACGAATATTATTATATTATACAATAACGGATCTGTTAAAATATAATAAATCTAGACTAGTTATATGCATATAGATCAATTGTCAAATGGTAGGACGATTTGCAAAGTGAAGATTTAGTCTCATTTTATGTAATTAATCTTGACGGAAATCGAATTCACGATCATCATAGTTTCATCGGAATATTCTAACCGTTGCATTTATTTATCAAGTTCTATTTTGAAAAATAAATACTATTTTAAAAAAAACTCACCAGACTCTGGTTGGACCGGTGGTAATGTGGGAGGCACCTTTATCAAGTATCCCGAAATTTGAACCACAAAAGCAGTTACTAGCAGTGTTACACTCGCCTTCATCTTGCCAGAGACTGTGCAGTTTTAGCCATCACTTTCTAATTTATAAGAAGACAGTTCACAAACACTCGTCCTTAAAAACCGATAAAACAGTTGAATGTACTAACGTTATTAATAATATTGAGAATGGCGTTAAGTTTATTGGGTCATTCATCTCAGATCTCACAAACTAGTGTCACATGTCGATAATGATTTAATAATGGTATTTTTTAATTGATACTTATAACTTTTTTAAATTGTTAGTATAGTACAGTTAGCATTTTTCTATATCGACGATAGAAAGGCTAATTGACTAACGAGAGATTAAGGGTCTAATCAGTCGTCGCCGCAAAATTATATACTATGTAGTCGACGTTGTCAAGACAATTCGAAAAACACATTGTGCTTAGCAAGTCAGTATAAAGGTTTACGAAAATGTATTTACCTGTCGAAAGCTACTTCAGCATCAGTTGCATACAAACCTTATATCGATATAGAGTAATGAATCTGGTAAACTCCTAAATTAAATAAACTAGCATATGCCCGCGGCTCTGTAGGGTTTTTAAGCAGTAATTTCTTTCTGCTTGTTTTTCTACTTCATGTCTATACATACACTAAGAATGTCAATATAACGTGACTGTACTTTTTAGATTTTTGTAAAAAAAAATGTTGTTTGTGTCTAGGAATAAATAATAAAAATGGATACACTTCATTGCTAATGTACTGCGTTCAAAACCTTGTCAATAAAATGGTAAAGTATATCAACGAGAACATTTAATCTTTGTCTTACTTAGTCTAGTCTTTCATTAAAATCGGTTCGGTCTATCAAAAGTTATTGTAATTTTAATGACGCCGCGAATTAAGTACGACAGAAAAGTAGAATGTTGATTTAATACATTCAGATGACTTTATTAGTCAAGGTTTTGTACATTAGATTCCACGCGGATGGAGTCGCAGACACAGCTAGTTATCTATACTAATATATAAAGCTGATTGTTTGTTTGTTTGGTTGAACGCAATGGATTTAATACATTCAGATGACTTTATTAGTCAAGGTTTTGTACATTAGATTCCACGCGGATGGAGTCGCAGACACAGCTAGTTATCTATACTAATATATAAAGCTGATTGTTTGTTTGTTTGGTTGAACGCAATGATCTCAGGAACTACCAGTCCGACTTGAGAGAATCCTTCGGTTTTAAATAGCTCATTTATCGAGGAAGGCTATAGGCTATATATCATCATGCTAAGACCAATAGAAGCAGAGCATCAATGAAGAATGTTTCAAAATCGGGCACTTTTTTCCTTTTGAGAGATTTCGTTAGTAGTAGTAATAATATTCGGTCAATAGGACAGGCGATGGAATTAATCCATACTGCCAATTCTGAAGTTGTCAATATAGGTATTTCTTATATATCCTTTAATCAATTTTCTTCCTTGTCCAAGTTACAATAAAGGCATAAGCGCCAAATCTTCTATATAAAATGTCGTACATTATTTTATCCATCATTATTATCTTCATCTTCATAATCATAAAACAAAATTGTTCAAATAAAGATTTCGTTAGCGTTAGTATTATATACGTTGCCATGGTAACGTGGTAAGTTTCTATCGCAAACATTTTTGAAGTTTATTTGGTTTTCCTATGCAAAAAGTTTATACTATAAGACCTTATAAAAAGTAATTTAGGTTTTTTATTCGCCTTCGGC
>MU159933.1:110023-120239 GCA_015888305.1 Antheraea pernyi | reverse complement strand
TTAAGAAAATCGGCTGAGAAACAGACGAATAAGTTATTCTCAATTGTTTTTCCTCTGCCTATTTATATATAGATACTAGCGGGCCTGGCAGAGGTTATCCCGCACTGATAATAAAAAGCCTTCACAAATTATATGCCTAAATCTTCCTCATAATCACTTTATCTACTGGTGAAAACAGCATGATAATCCGTTTAGTATTTTTTCGAGTTTTTGACGTGGCAGAAGACTTTTTTTAATAATATGTAGTGATTACAATTTTCAATTCGCCGTTGCCCATAAATTGCACCAAGAAACCGTGGCACGTGTAGAAGTCGCACCATAAAAAACACGTAACAACGTAGACGCGCGTGCGACGCATTAGCGATATTTATAAATTCGAATTTGGGATATCACAGCTTTCTTTTTGAATATTAATTATCTATAATTAGTTGCATTAGTAGATAATAAATCTATTGCGACAGTTTTCGTTTTATAACTAGCTCACGCCCGCGACTTCTTTCTCGTGCAAATGATTTTGTTACTTTATGACAGTTACCTGTTATGTCTATACTCAATGTTGGCTGAGTTTTATTTTTTTCTTACAATTATTGTACGTTACCACTGGTATATTTTATCTTCACTACTTAACCCGTGTGTAAAATCGCGACCTCCTGCGCTTTGCTATATTTCACCTAATAATTTTAATGTTAAGTAAATTATAGTTGCCCGAAAATCCTCGAGTTACGTTTTTATTTATAAGATAAAAGTTAGGTACTCCTTGTAATATTAGCTATTTCACGGTGAAAATCTCGTCAAAATCGATTCAACAGTTTCTGAGATTAGTCCGTATTAAAGAAACCTGTATTTTATTTAAATGTATGTATGAACTTAGTAACTGCTTGCGATTCCATCCGCGATAATTACAAAACCTAATATTGTACCGTTAACCTGAATGTTGCCGAGTAGCATGTGTAGAACTGTGCGCAATTGGATTGTAACTGCCATATACTAAGGGATCATTCAAGTATTATGTAAGCACTGATGGGGGAGGGGGGTTCTTGATTTGCTTATTTTTGATGACATAGAGGTTGGGGGGTCTGGATAGTGATTACATCAACAATATTTATTTACTGAATGAGAACAGATTTAAATATACTTATATAATTGCGTAATTATGGGGGGAGGGTTAAGAACATAGCTAATACTTTTGCTGAAAAGGGGGAGGGGCGAGCAGAAATTACAAAAACTCTGCTTACGTAATACTTGAATGGCCCTAAGCGTAATGTCCTTATTTCGAAATCAACCTGTGTATATTTAATAACCAAACAGGATGGTAGGGAATCGTGCTATATAAACTTTGCCTTTTTGCGTGCTATATAAAAAGTATTTATATTTCTCAAAATTAAATATAATCCTCATAATCTTTATATTATACATAATATACATTTGTATGAACGTTAACGACACAAATATGATAATTTTATGTCGTTTGTTTGTTAATGCAGGAAGATAATTACTGACCTTTTCCTTGAGATCTCTTTGATTTCATCGCATTTTGTTTTGTGCATTCATTGCCAATATAAAACGATCTCTGTAAACTGGATGATCCCCTTATTCATCGGTTTGTATGTATATTAGTAAATTCTTGAACTTTCTGAACTCGTTTGGAACCATTTAAATTGTTATTATACCTATAAGAACGAGTAACATTTTCAATAAAAACGTATCCAGTGTAACTTGAACTGTTTACAATATTATTTGATTGTATATAGGGGGCTATAAAACCGGCTACTCGTCCAATTTAACATGACCTATTAGTTCTTGTACTTTATTTACGTTTCGGGTTGATTTTAAACCGGATATTTTTATATATAAATCGATATCAAAGTATTATGAGTCTATGACTCACACGTGTTTTTAATAATATTTACTCACCTGTTTGAAGCAATATTTTGTATTGAATTGTATATAATAAAAGTCATTATCGCTTCTGGGTTGTTCGGATATTTAAAGCGGTCACGGTTTAATTCAATAGTAGGTAGTTTCAAATGCATATATTTTCCTCTGTTTTGAGATATTTTCGAAATTCAGAGAACTTACTTCCTACGGGTAAATTGAACGACGATATCTGTTTGAAAAATCGATAGAAATTTCAATGAGTGACAAATAAAAACTTTCCTACAAAATTTTAAACAAAGGTTTTAAATACGATTATTTTTTTATGAGATATTTTTATGGTTCAAAGTATTTTCTATGGATATAAACGATATACATTTACGGATTTTATAACTATTGGAAATGAACAGTTTGCCATTTTGGTTGAAAATTTCAAATGACGTTATTTTCTTTGCTTATGATATATTCTTAAATTATAAAGTGTTTCCTGTTGGTACAACATTTTACTGTAAATTAACACACAAATACAAAAACAAGTAAATTTACATACAAATTACCAAATGAAACTAGAACCTCGAATCTTTTTAATTAATCGTTTACATCCTTCTAACTCATAAAAAACTGGGCCAGTGGGATAATAAACTGTCTAACATAGCCGTTATTATAATCATTGCGGTTTTTTAAAGTGTTTATGAACAGAGCGCTTGGGCCTCTAACAAAAAGCTCTCAGGGTCATTTCGACCATAAAACGGCATCGGCCTTGGATACTGTTATTCAAGTTCTTCCTTATTATTATCAATGATAGAAGTTTCACTGTGTTTATTTATATACAATTGTAATATACTAGCGTATGCCGGTGACTTCACCCGTTCGAAAACTTCCTAATTTCGCCTATATGACAAATATCATATGTACAGTACAACGTATTTTCCACATACCAGTGAATTCTGGGATGTTCATTTGAAACAGTCAATTATGTATGCAAGGGTAGTACAATGAAGCAATCGATAACGTTTTCAACAACTCGTTTAACTGAAGCGATGTTGGTTTAGTTAATAGCGTGTAGCGACGATGGGCGTATGTTTGAATCCTTGCAACTAAGTCGGAGCTTCCGCTGAAGGAAAACATCATAGCATGCAAACGAACAGGTGAGTAACCTGATGTTACGCAATTATCAACGTCCATAGACACTTGCAACGCCAGGGTAGTCGCAAGTGCGTTGTCATCGTGTGTTTGGGCGGAGAGAGAGGAAGGGAAGTGGGATGGGTAGGGGAGGCGGTCCTCCGGTGGTCTAACTGACCGAAAGAAACGCAACAATGCAAGCACTGTTACTTCACGTCGATTTTCTGTGGGTCGGGTGGTAGTACCCCGAGCGAGCCGACCCATTCATGTTGAAGCCAGTAATAGATTCAGCGTGGCTCTACCACCTATCGAGATGAAACTATAGCATGGTGGTAGGGTTTCTTCTAAATCCGTCTGTCTAGCCACCACCCTCAAATTGATAATCTGTCACCAAGCACCTATAGGTTTGTTCCGGCAGATACACTTAAGAGCCAGTGCCCCTCTACGACCCCCCTCAACACACAAACAAACTTACGTAAAACAAACCTAATTACGACGTAGTAAGACGGAATTTGGTCATGTCCTTCTAAATATGAGGCATAATATTAGAATAAAAAAATGCTATATGCGAAAATATTATATAGCAGAGTCCGCTACTCGTAAAATTAATTAGATAATAATTTACAAAACATGCGTTATGTTCGGCACAATTGCATAATCAAAATATCATTAAGGTTACAGTTATCTTAGAGTTAATTAAAAAATCGATTAACAGAATTTTAAATATAATGTATTTGCTTCCATGTTTTCCTGCCTGTTCGTAGGCAGTGGATCGGTATTACCTTTTATTGCAATCTGCAGTATTTTTTTGTATAGTTATTGATAGTTAAAACCATAGTTAACAGTCTAGTTTTAAAATAAATAGACAAATATTTCAGAGATTCCTAATGGACCAGATAATTAGAGTCTTAACACGCAAGATTCGGCTAAAAGTTGTAGTAGTCTGAGCGAAAACCGTAACGCTTGAGCCGAGCGAACCTGCCGTAGTAGCAACCACCGGCGAGCATATAATCCTAGAACGCTAGATTCCGCTAAAAGTTGTTGTAGCCTAGTCAAAACATGGAACGATTGGTTCGAGCGAGCGTGTCGTGGCAGCCGCCATCCGCGAACATAGAATCCTAGAACACTACACTCGTTTAAAAATTGTACAAGTAATCTGAGCAAAATCCACAACGCTTGAGCCGAGCGAGCGTTCTGGGGTAGCCGTCACCAGTGTGCGACTTATGCGACTAGCAACATATGTTTTTAATTAATAAAAATAAAAATAGTTTGTCTAAATACCGAAAACCCTAATAATTTCAATACATATTTAAAACATCTGCGACTTATATGTTTGATAAATATTAATTAGCCATCATATTTTTTGTGGTGTACCACGAAAATACATTATTATTTATAATGGACGAGTTTTTTGAGGCAAACAGGTTATACATTCTTTAGGTGAGAAATGTCTCAGACAAATCGAATATGGTACTAAAAGATTATCAGTAATAAACAACAGCTGATTGCGCAGTGGTTTAAGCAACCACCAGCATGTGTTTTGGATTCGAGTGTCATAGAGGATAAATATAAATGATTATTCTATGTATGGATGTACTTAATAGTTAATTGTACCCTTGAAGAATGTCGACGTGACTCGATCTCTAGTACGAAGCTGTCTTAAAAAAACCATAACGTTACCGGTATCAAAAACGCCAGGAAAATATATGGAGGAAAATTTCGCGTATACAGAAAAGAACCTACATTGATTTCTCACTATCAAAACGCTAACTCGCAGCGGAAGCTTAGTTAGTTTTTTTTGTCGAGCCTTAAGTCGCGTCGCAATTACAATGACTTTTAATGGAGTGAACCGATTTTTATGTTACCAAGACTAAATGTTACTCGACAATGTTCTTTATGATTTTCGATGTTTTGCCGTGAACGCAGTACCTTAGCAGTGACGCGCGTTCAAACAGATATACACGACATTTCTAATGAAATATTCATTATCATCCCATATTTATGAGGCAGATATAGTCTGGTAACGGACCAACGGTTATACAGAGCCGTGTCGCAACACCGACGACCCAATTTCATTTTAAAACAAATTGAATCTACGCTTTATTCCAATTCGTGTATTGTTCTGATTATCTTGCCTAATATTATACAGCTCAAGAGGTTGTTTGTTTACCAGGCTTATCTAATTTTATTAGCTGTCTTTGCGACTCCGTCGACATGGAACCTAATATAAAAAAACATTGACTAACATATTAATATATCAAGGTATTAATTCCATTTACTTATAATGCAGGTGGAAGGGTTTTATTTTTTCCCTTATCAAACTGAAATAGTTTAGAATATTATCCGATACGAAATATATATAGGAGTTGTTGAGGTATGTATGCTTGGTACACATATATGTTTCAACAACTCGTATATGTATGAATAGTTAGCTTAGCTTAGGTTAGCTCAGATAGGTCGCGAATTGCTTGTATCAGGCAACAGCCAAAGCCGAGGTGTGCCGCGCACCCTTGAGCTAGTTGTCAAAGTAAAATCGGCTTTAAGCACTCGCCTTAGTAGTCCGGTGAAGCTGTTAAGACCTTGCTTGGTCAATAGCGTAGTCAGTTCGAGAAAAAAAAAATCCATTTACTTATCGAAGTTTCTCTCGTACTTAAGTCGCGTCGCAATTACAATGACTTTTAATGGAGTGAACCGATTTTTATTTAACCAAGACTAAATGTTAGTCGACAATGTTCTTTATGATTTTCGATGCTTTGTCGTGAAAGCAGTACCTTAGCAGTGATGCGCGTTCAAACAAACGGACATACACGACATTTCTAAAAATGATTAAATTTTATTTTATTACTTATTTCAATACACTTGCAACATTTTTCAAGTGAAACTTCTTTAGAGTCATTGTGATTTCAAACCGGATGCAACGGGAAAAACGACAGGTAAGAGACACAAATACAAAAATTAGTGAGCCAGAGAGAGAGAGCAAATGTCGGTGTGTATGTATATTGCACACTGTTTAATACTTGCTTGTATTTGAGAATTTAACGTGTGTTGGTATATGTGAAAAGTACGTGAGCTAAGACTACTGTACACTGTATGCGGCTGCGCATTACAGCTTTTTAGTAAGAAGTCTGCGTGGTGTGTATATTATTTAACAGTGTTTGTGAGTATTTTTATATCTTGTTGCGCAAAATAATAAATTCATTTTTAAACAAATACGTTTTGTAATTTTCCTACCATTGTTATATATATTCATCTCATTCTTTTGTCGATTTACTGAAGTTTCACTTCTATCGTGTGTGAATCGCACACACACCTTTTTTTGACAAAAGTCTACGAAATATAGACGCGTTCAATTTACATTATTATTACATATATGTATAGATATTTAAATTATAATCAGAGTGCATATCATGCTACTCGCGGCAAATGTCTTTGTGAATTAGAATATGTAGCTTTTGCCCGCGGCTTCGCTCGCAGTAATGTAACTTTTATCTATCCCTTATGAATAATACTTTTTTCTAAATGAAATGTACCCTATATTCCTTTCAGTATCCCTCACAACGTGTATAGAACATTCCCTAAAATCGCTTGAGTATGTATGTAAGTATGAAAGCAGGAGAAACGAACAAACTCACATTTATAATCTTTATATATAAATTTCTTTGTACGTGTGTATGTCACTGAACTCCTCCTAAATGGCTGGACCGATTTTCATGAAATTTTATGTGGATCCGAGAATGGTTTAAATTCACAATTGAATCCGGTAGGTGGCGCTGCGGTTGATTTTCAGTGATTTTTTTTATTATCAAGGCAGGACAACGTCCACCGGGCCCGCTAGTATTAGTTAAGATCTTTCAATGCGTGTTATTATTGTTTACGTTATTTATTTGTTCTCGCTTCACGTCATGGAAAAACATTTAATATACCCTTGAAAATCAGTTGTATAAATAATGGTTAACGCTAGAAACAATCCAATCCAGTTATTTCTAGTATACTTTCATTAAACAATATTCCTTTCTTTTATAATTATATACACATGTTTACACTGTTATAGTACCTAGAAATCGCTTGCAATAGCAATATAAATTACTAGCTTCTGCCCGCGACTTCGTCCGCGTGGAATACTAGTTACTTTAGGCTAACGCTAACTTTAACAAGCGATTTCGTTTACGGAGAAGGTGAAAATATTTAGGTTAACCTCGATTTTGAAACATCCTTTATTGGTGCTCCTCTATAAAAAAATCCTATTAGTCTTAGTGTGATGATATATATTAGGTCTTTACCTATGAAATTGCCGTTTTGTATGAAAAAATTTAAACGAATTTTTTTTCATGTATTTTTTATTTAACAGTAACATATCTATACTTTTTTATTATCACTGTTACTTGATTATCATTGGCTTGATCCTTCGTTGTAGAAATGTCAAGAATGCTTCCATTGTTTGTTTTGTTATCGGTTGACGTATTTCTTTCATTTTTGCAATATTCTTTCAACATGCATAGTTTATTTTATTTTTTACAATTACATTTTACATACTCGACGCGTTATTAAAATAAAACTAATCGCAAGCTTGGCGAAGTTTAAGCTGAGTACGTTCTATAGATTTCACCCAAAGAATTGGCGACTTGTCACCACCGTACAATCATGAGAACCATCTCACGTATTGATTCCCGGTTTGAAGGCACTATTAGGGTGGTGGTCGAGTGAATTGGCCGTTGGAATGTCAATTCGGTGTTCATAGTTTCGAACTCCGACATGTGCCAACAAATTTTCCAAAATTTACGTACATTTACTAATTTAAATTGGTTGCACTATCGGCTCAGGATGAAGGAAGACATTCGTGAGGAAACCTAAACTTGAGAAACGTTCTTGTAGTATTATGTCATAGTACTTGTATATTTTTTGGAACTTGTAATCGCTAATAATAGGCTTGCGTGGTGATTATGCTCTTATTTTCTTTCGAGAAGAGGCCTATGATCCAACAGTCTCTTAGGGGTATTCTGATGTGATGATGATTTCGTTGTCTCATACCTCTTAGTTTTAGATTTAATGTAATCTTGTAATATGGATAAATCTTATATTAAAAGTGTATTCTTTTATATCTCGAAGACGCGTTCCACATAATTTACATATAAACTGGATTGAAGTGCAAGTTGTTTGTCTGCGCTAACGTCTAACCGATTTTGATAAAACTAACAGATGAAGGACTTTTCAATATAATATTTACGCTAGACATCAATACACTATTTCATTAGGTCTAAGGATTAACGTTAAAATTTTAAAAAAGTTAACAACTATAAACTTTTTATATGTGATTAATATCAAATTAAAAAAAAAAACAATCCATAGCTGCATCAATGGCGCATTAGCATCATCTTAAGGAAGAGTAAAAGAGATAGATATGCTAAGATATCTGTGTACTTTTGTTCAGTGAATTTAATTGTTTGAAAAAAGAACGGTAACCGTATCTTACGGTTATATTAGACTAAAACAATTACTTTTTTAATAAATACTCTTTTGTTTACGCCGCCATGTTCCAATCCTTTATGAACATATCAACAAGTCTTCGTAAATTAAATCATTATTACATCACAGTTATCGCTCAACGGGGCATGTGGTACACAAGGACGCGTATATAAGAATTGTTATACGTATGAGCGAGACAGAACTATGCAGTTGTTGCTAAGCGAGCGATACAATCGGAATTCTAACAACAATATTAACTCAAGATTTTATATACCTGCAATAAACATAGCTGTATTTTTTTTTTGTATATATTAGTATTTAAATAGTCATTGATTGTTATTTCTGACTTGAATTTACTCGTGTCTTCGCTTATTTTAATATAGATTGAACTACTTAACGGGAGCAATGCATTTTTTTTTAATGAAAAGTAACGCATGCCTTTTTTCAGTACCTATCGTAAAAAATAAACAAACATACTCACATTCGTATTTATAATTTTAGATTCCTATAATGAAGTTTTAACAAAAGTTAGCTTGAATTTTTGGCGGAATCTTAGTGTTTCATATATTTTATTCACAACTAGCTATGCCCGCGACTCCGTCCGCGTGAAACCTTATGTAAAAAACAGTCTATAATAAAGTCACCTGAATATATTAAGTCCATTTACCTATCTATTTTTCTCTCGTACTTCAGTCGCGTCATCATTAAAATTACAATAACTTTTGATAGAGTGGATTGATTTTAATGATACCAAGACTAAATGTTACTCTTAGCTTAGCTTAGGTTAGCTCAGATAGGTCGCGAATTGCTTGTATCAGGCAACAGCCAAAGCCGAGGTGTGCCGCGCACCCTTGAGCTAGTTGTCAAAGTAAAATCGGCTTTAAGCACTCGCCTTAGTAGTCCGGTGAAGCTGTTAAGACCTTGCTTGGTCAATAGCGTAGTCAGTTCGAGAAAAAAAAAATCCATTTACTTATCGAAGTTTCTCTCGTACTTAAGTCGCGTCGCAATTACAATGACTTTTAATGGAGTGAACCGATTTTTATTTAACCAAGACTAAATGTTAGTCGACAATGTTCTTTATGATTTTCGATGCTTTGTCGTGAAAGCAGTACCTTAGCAGTGATGCGCGTTCAAACAAACGGACATACACGACATTTCTAAAAATGATTAAATTTTATTTTATTACTTATTTCAATACACTTGCAACATTTTTCAAGTGAAACTTCTTTAGAGTCATTGTGATTTCAAACCGGATGCAACGGGAAAAACGACAGGTAAGAGACACAAATACAAAAATTAGTGAGCCAGAGAGAGAGAGCTTATTTCAATACACTTGCAACATTTTTCAAGTGAAACTTCTTTAGAGTCATTGTGATTTCAAACCGGATGCAACGGGAAAAACGACAGGTAAGAGACACAAATACAAAAATTAGTGAGCCAGAGAGAGAGAGCAAATGTCGGTGTGTATGTATATTGCACACTGTTTAATACTTGCTTGTATTTGAGAATTTAACGTGTGTTGGTATATGTGAAAAGTACGTGAGCTAAGACTACTGTACACTGTATGCGGCTGCGCATTACAGCTTTTTAGTAAGAAGTCTGCGTGGTGTGTATATTATTTAACAGTGTTTGTGAGTATTTTTATATCTTGTTGCGCAAAATAATAAATTCATTTTTAAACAAATACGTTTTGTAATTTTCCTACCATTGTTATATATATTCATCTCATTCTTTTGTCGATTTACTGAAGTTTCAC
>MU159933.1:7585-108002 GCA_015888305.1 Antheraea pernyi | reverse complement strand
TCGACAATGTTCTTTATGATTTTCGATGCTTTGTCGTGAAAGCAGTACCTTAGCAGTGATGCGCGTTCAAACAAACGGACATACACGACATTTCTAAAAATGATTAAATTTTATTTTATTACTTATTTCAATACACTTGCAACATTTTTCAAGTGAAACTTCTTTAGAGTCATTGTGATTTCAAACCGGATGCAACGGGAAAAACGACAGGTAAGAGACACAAATACAAAAATTAGTGAGCCAGAGAGAGAGAGCAAATGTCGGTGTGTATGTATATTGCACACTGTTTAATACTTGCTTGTATTTGAGAATTTAACGTGTGTTGGTATATGTGAAAAGTACGTGAGCTAAGACTACTGTACACTGTATGCGGCTGCGCATTACAGCTTTTTAGTAAGAAGTCTGCGTGGTGTGTATATTATTTAACAGTGTTTGTGAGTATTTTTATATCTTGTTGCGCAAAATAATAAATTCATTTTTAAACAAATACGTTTTGTAATTTTCCTACCATTGTTATATATATTCATCTCCAATGCATTTTTTTTTAATGAAAAGTAACGCATGCCTTTTTTCAGTACCTATCGTAAAAAATAAACAAACATACTCACATTCGTATTTATAATTTTAGATTCCTATAATGAAGTTTTAACAAAAGTTAGCTTGAATTTTTGGCGGAATCTTAGTGTTTCATATATTTTATTCACAACTAGCTATGCCCGCGACTCCGTCCGCGTGAAACCTTATGTAAAAAACAGTCTATAATAAAGTCACCTGAATATATTAAGTCCATTTACCTATCTATTTTTCTCTCGTACTTCAGTCGCGTCATCATTAAAATTACAATAACTTTTGATAGAGTGGATTGATTTTAATGATACCAAGACTAAATGTTACTCAAGGATATTCTTTATTATTTTATGCAGGTGTCTTGGAATAAGTAATTAAATTAATTTCATTCCTTTTTAGCAATGTCTGTCTGTCTGTTTGTTTGGCGCATCACTCCTAAATTACTACATTCACCATAAAACCGCATCATAAGGCATATCCTCGAGTAACATTTAGTCTTGGTATCATTAAAATCGGGTCATTCTGTCAAAAGACTCCATTGCATTCAGTTTAGAGATATGCGACATTATAGCTTTTATAAAAGTTATTGTTAAAGTGTCAGGTTGCGGATACAGTCCCTTGCCTAAGTCTTATGTGATGAGCATAATTATCAGTTCTGTGTCTATGTGTGAAATATCCATTTATATGTATGATATAGCAACTGTTTAGTAAGAATAGTACAAGCTATGTTTAGTTTGAAATTAAAAAACCGAATTATTATCTGTTGTATTGTCTGTGTACTGTTCCTTGATATTTCTTATACAACATATCGTCTCGTCGATATTAAAATTTGCTCAAAATTTGCTTAGTGTGTTTTTTTATATACTATCACTTACTGCTAGCTGAAACACATGTGCCCAAGTGGCAGGACATTTAGGTGGCAGCGGTCATCAATACTAATATTATAAAGAGGTAAAGTCTGTGAGTTTGTGACGTTGTGATTTTGTAGGGGGTAATCTCAGGAACTAGTCCGATTTGAAAAATTCTTTCAGTGTTATATAGCTCATTTATCAGTGAAGGTTACATATCATCAAGGCTATATATCATCAAGCTAAAATCCATAGGAGCAGAGCCCCAATGAAGAATGTTTCAAAATTGGGGTATTTTTTCCTCTTGCGAGCTTTCGCTGCGTGTTAGCGTTAACCCAAAGTAACTATTCCACGCGGATGAAGTCGCTGGCTGAGGCTAGTCATGTATAATCTCTCAATTTTCAATCAAATTTTTGATAGTTCGCGGTCCATATTTCTAATTTGACGAATTGTGTAAAAACACAAAATTTTATAATCAAGCTATTCAAATATGCTTATTACTAGCAATAAATTTCACTTACTTGTAATAATATAACAGTAACTTTTTATGATACAAATACTGTATAGAATAGCATACTTTTTAAACTACTCAACAGATCTTCATGAAAGTTGGCATTTATGTATAATTTGGCCCAACTTGATAGATACGATAATTCATATTTCGATTAATGGCCTCAATATTTTTTAATTAATAATTAAAGGATTGTCAATGTTGATTATTGTTATTAATTGTAAGTTTCATCAGTATCGAACAGATGGCGCTTTAAATTAGTTTGTTGACAGAATACTGTAAGACCGACTGTTGTAGATATCTCATATATGACGTCACGTTTTAATTTTAAAAACAGTAAATAGTTTGTATTGATATAAATATTAGCCTATAGAAGGTATAGCGAAAACGAAGCGGGGATCTTACCCGATACGAAATACATATACGAGTTACTGAGGTATACATACTTGGTACATATGTTTATCTCTCTAATTCCTATATGTATGAATATTTAGCTTAGTTTAGTTTGGTTAGATTCGCGATTTTGCATAACCTAGGCAACAATCCAAGTCAAGGTGTGCCGTGCACCCCTGAGCTAGTTATCAAATAAAATCGGCTGAGTGCGGAATGCTGGCGTTCCGCAAGGCTCCGTATTAGCTCTAACATTATTTTTGCTGCATATCAATGATATGCTGTCCATTGATGGCATTCATTGCTATGCAGACGATAGTACTGGAGATGCATATTACGCGGGCCGTACAAACATCCCTCGGTCTATTGTGGTAGAGAGTCGTGAACAACCTATGTCTCAGATCGAGAACACGCTGTCTAAAGTATCCGAATGGGGTCGGAACAATCTAGTTCGTTTCAACCCTAGTAAGACACAAATTTGCGGGTTCACTGCTAAAAAAACTCCATTCACTGTCGCACTACAATTCCAGGACACACTGCTTACCATCGCAAAAAGTATTGGGGTCCTTGGTGTCAACATCTCTAGTGATATTCAGTTTCGCAGACATCTGGAAGACAAGGTTAAGCTGGCATCCAAAAATCTCGGTATTCTGAATAAGGCGAAACGGTACTTCATCCCTGGGCAAAGACTGTTGTTGTACAAAACGTAAGTTCGAGCCCATATGGAATACTGTTGCCATCTCTGGGCGGGAGCACCTGGATATCAGCTTGGACCATTTGACTCGGCGCAAAGACGAGCTATGAGAAGTGGTGACGATCCGAAGCTCACAAACGGTATCGAACCACTAAGTCTACGGACAGACGTCGCCTCTTTATGTGTGTTCTACCGTTTGTATTATGGGTTGTGTTCCGAGGAATTGTTTAACATTATGCTTGTAGATGCTTTCCACCGTCGCACTATTCGACATCGGCAGGGAATTCATCCCTATTGGAACCGAAATGGTCTCGGACGGTCCGGTTCCAGATGAGTTTCCTTCCACGAACGATCCGGTTGTGGAATGAGCTTCCTGCTGTAGTTTTTCCTGGGGACTACAGTATGGCGTGCTTCAAGGGGAACATAAATAGGTTATTTAAGGGTCGGCAACGCGCATGTAACACTTCTGATGTTGCAAGCGTCCATAGGCTGCGGTGACCGCTTTACATTAGGCGGCCCGCATGCTTGTACGCAAACGTCGTGGTAAAAAAAAGTGCCTTAAGTGCTCGCCTTAGTAGTCCGGTGAAGCTGTAAAGGCCTTGCTAGGCCAATAGCGTAGTCGGTTGGAAAAAAAAGAGGATCAGTCTCGTGCGGGTCGTCGGACCTTTCACTTCTCTATATATATTCGTAACTATATACACTAGTGGATGACTGTGTCGGTTACTAGAGAGGGTGACGCCATACTTTTATCGCGGTAGTACACAGCGTGTAGATGAGCGGGGAGGGTTTCAAATCTCATAAACCAATTATTTAGTTAATTTTTTGTTTTTAACCACGGATAATAAAGCATGTAATGTTATAATAATATTTGCTGTCCCGTAATTTGAAAATATCGACACGAATGGTTATACTACCGAGTTGTATAAAAAGCTTTTAATAATAACAAATCATAAACTAAAATGGCAATTAATATTTTAATTGAGTTAATTTACATATCATGTCATGCAATAAACACATTACGCATGCTCGAGTGTACACGAGCCGTTCTATAATAATAAAACTGTCAGTTTGTCCGGCCGAGACTCATGCGCCGCATTCGACTTATTTATATGCACTAGGAATATATTTACAGTGTTTCAAGGATGTTTGTCGCGGATTAGTCGTAGATTCATTGTACGCTTATCAATTCGATAGTATTGAGTATTACGGGGCGTTCATTAATTACGTCAGGACTTTAAGGGGGAAGGGGTGTCGAACCGAATCTCATGTCGCGTGGGAGAGAGAGGAATATCACGTAATTTTTATCGGGATAAAAAAAATTAAAATGTCAGAATATCATATCAATTTAAAGTAAAACATGTTTCTAGACTAAAATTTACTGAAATCTGGCACAATTCTATTATAAATTAAAATCCGTGAATAGATGGAAAACTTAGTTTTGATATATCGAAATATAATGTAAAAAATAATAAAGCAAATTGTCTTTTCTTAAATAATTTTCTTTTTATGGTAGCACGGCAAAATGTCTGCACTATACCTGATGGTAAGCACAGTACAATCCAAAAACAATGGCGACTACCGAGTGACACAGTATCCCTCGCTGGTCGCCGCTGTCATGCCGGCCTGGAAAAGCTGGATTAACACAGGCAGAAGTGAATCATTATAACGGGCTTTTTCGCCATATACATGGTGGTTGCGACCCAGTCGGGCTGTAAAACCCTACCACCCAGCTTTCGCCATTGCCTCGTTCGTTATTCAGCAGGGTGTACCACGTGCTGGTGAGGTTGGCTTGGGTGTCTCAAGTCTTAGATGTTATTCGCCACCCCTTACGTATTTAAACTCAAACTACATATTTTGCAAGATCTCACGTGAGATTAGGGGGAGGGGGAGGCAGTCGAGATCTCACGACATCTCGTCACATAATTAATGATCGACCCCTTATTTTCGAACTCCATTGCATTCAGTTTAGAGATATGCGACATTATAGCTTTTATAAAAGTTATTGTTAAAGTGTCAGGTTGCGGATACAGTCCCTTGCCTAAGTCTTATGTGATGAGCATAATTATCAGTTCTGTGTCTATGTGTGAAATATCCATTTATATGTATGATATAGCAACTGTTTAGTAAGAATAGTACAAGCTATGTTTAGTTTGAAATTAAATAACCGAATTATTATCTGTTGTATTATTGTCTGTGTACTGTTCCTTGATATTTCTTATACAACATATCGTCCCGTCGATATTAAAATTTGCTCAACATTTGCTTAGTGTGTTTTTTTATATACTATCACCTACTGCTAGATGAAACACATGTGCCCAAGTGGAAGGACATTTAGTTGGCAGCGGTCATCAATACTAATATTATAAAGAGGTAAAGTCTGTGAGTTTGTGACGTTGTGATTTTGTAGGGGGTAATCTCAGGAACTAGTCCGATTTGAAAAATTCTTTCAGTGTTATATAGCTCATTTATCAGTGAAGGTTACATATCATCAAGGCTATATATCATCAAGCTAAAATCCATAGGAGCAGAGCCCCAATGAAGAATGTTTCAAAATTGGGGTATTTTTTCCTCTTGCGAGCTTTCGCTGCGTGTTAGCGTTAACCCAAAGTAACTATTCCACGCGGATGAAGTCGCTGGCTGAGGCTAGTCATGTATAATCTCTCAATTGTCAATCAAATTTTTGATAGTTCGCGGTCCATATTTCTAATTTGACGAACTTTTATAATCAAGCTATTCAAATATGCTTATTACTAGCAATAAATTTCACTTACTTGTAATAATATAACAGTAACTTTTTATGATACAAATACTGTATAGAATAGCATACTTTTAAAATGAAAAACTTTGAGAATAAATAAAATATAAATCAATAAAATCTTATGCCTATAAAAATGTACGTGAAGCAGGAAAATTGACATAGTATATAGGAAATTGCTGTTCTAAAATGCTATAACGCTAATAACATTGATCAATTAAAATCTAGAATTATGGATTTGATAATGGTTGTGTTAAAGATTTTTTTTAAATTCGAACTGACTACGCTATTGATCTAGTAAGGTCTTAACAACTTCACTGGACTACTAAGACGAACGCTTAAGGTACTCAGCCGATTTTATTTGACAACTAGCTCAAGGGTGCACGGCACACCTCGGCTTAGGCTGTTGCCTGATACATGCAATTCGCGACCTATTTGAGCTAACCTAAGCTAAGCTAACTATTCATACATATATGAGTTGTTGAAACATATGCGTACCAAGCATACATACCTCAACAACTCTTATATATATTTCGTATCGGATAATTTTCTATACTATTTCAGTTTGATAATGGAAAAAAATTAAAATGAATGTTAAAGCGAAAAACAATACAAACGGTGTTTAGATCGTTAAAGTATTTCAGTGTAACACCGACTTTCGATGTCATCCGCGGCTTTATTTTATACTGTCCAGAATTCAGTCCAATCATTATTTACAAACCGAGTGAAAAAAAATCATGCGTTCCTATGATTTATTTATTTGAATAACATATTTGATGAACCTTTGACGAGCCGATATGCGTGAAGGTCTCGACTATCTGTTAGTCAAACAAAAATAAACATAACAAGTGGGCGAGAAGATTCCATAGCGAATGTGTTTTTAACTTCTACATCAATCACGTATGTAATATATTATTGAAGTTATACTTCTTTTGGCGCGTTAGGGAAAAATGATGAGAGTAAATTTTTACGATGCGCGCGCACAACGTCACGAAACACCGACGCCCTGAAGTTAGCTATAGTCAACATTTTGTTTCTTTGTATTTGTTGTTTGCATTTCTTTGTATTAAAACTTTCAATGTATTAAATAACTTTTTTCTTTTTTTTTCGTGTTAATATCGTTTTTTCTACAAACGTAAAATAAGGCGAAAGATAAAAATATTGAAAAGATTTTTATCTTGTTACGCCAAAAAAGTATAACTTCTAACGCTTGTACATAAGTACACACACACTTTTTTATTTGTTGTTATAATTTGCTCGCCGACTTTTATCGTGTTTCGACATAGAGTAACAAAGCTACCGGCGATTGAGGTGTACGTACGAGATTTTATAATTCAATCGGTGTTATTACAAAAAAGTTAAATACGTATTAAATACTTGCTCTAAAAAGGTTTCGTACTAAATGCGCCGCGCTAACCTAACCAAAGCGAAAAATAAAGCAAGACGGAGAACATTCAGCGAGCGCGGTGCATTTAAAACGTTACCTTTTTAATGCAAGCATTTAATACGTATTTAACTTTTTTATAATAACACCGATGTGTTTTGGGGTGAAATCAAACTTGATTTTATGCAAAATTATTATCTATTTGCAATCTAATTGCCATTAAAAAAAAGAAAACACTCTTATGTCATTGCTTAGTCCCTATAACACCAATGTTATAAAATATCTCTGCGTACGAGCATTTCCGATATACACGTATTCATTGGTGTATGCAAAATTATTATCTATTTGCAATCTAATTGCCATTAAAAAAAAGAAAACACTCTTATGTCATTGCTTAGTCCCTATAACACCAATGTTATAAAATATCTCTGCGTACGAAGAGAATAAAGAATTATTTAATCTATCGATATAATTTGAGCACTAACCACTCAATTAAAAAATAAAGTAAGTTGTCAAGTAAAAATAGTTAGATTACTTCGTAAGTTTTGTACGACGCTTTTGTCAATGTGTTGGCTAGTAATATAAATATTATTTACGAATTTACAAATTCTTCTGTACAAATGTTTTTTAACGAGTGGCATTCATGTATCTAGATCTTCAGCTCCATGGGTTATACTGAAAAATAACTCTAGTTGTTCGGTGACTAGATTCGACTAACATTTTAAGCACTTTCTCTATTTATAGTAGTAATTATGTAAGCGTGTAAGAATCCCACTTCTGATTCAAAGGCGATGTGTTGGTGGCTTGAGGCCTCGAACAACTCTGTGTTTTACCCATGTATTTACCACGACAAGAAAATGTATCAGGGGTTCAGGCCTTCCCAGGACGTTTTCCTTCAACGGCATCATGTGATGTGTTATAGCGTTACCAATTGAAATTAGTAAATTTATGTGATTTCAGAAAAAAAATCCGTTGTTATATTATAATAATAATATAATATTAATAGCTTCTGCCCACGACTTTGTACGCGTGGAATAGTTATTTTGGGCTAGCACACAGCGGTAGCGCTCAAAAGGAAAAAAACGCCGATTTTAAAAAAAAAGAAAAAAAAACGCCGATTTTAAAACATTCTTCTTTGTTGCTCCGCTCCTATTGGTCTTAGCGTGATCATATATAGTCTATGACATTCACAAATACCGTGGCTTTCTATTGGTAAAAGAATTTTCAAGATCGGTTTAGTACTTCCTAAGATTAACACCTACAACGTGACAAACTCACAAACTTTACCTCTTTATAATATCAGTATAGATTATAAGTATGGAAGTATAGATATGCAAATGAAAAAGCAAACATTCAACAATACCACGTTCGTACCACGTAAATCCCTTTTCAAGGCTGATAAAGGTCATATTAATTTCCATACAATCAACCTTTTATTTACCTTCAATACATTTGTTTTCTGTAATTCCCAATGAACCAAATTATATTAACACCTTCTTTTTCCTTCTAAGTGTAATAGCTGATACCCACTTCGCTAATGTATTAAACAATACTTTACTTAAAAAAATATGCCAAAGGGTCAATGGAATTCTAGGTTTTTTTGGCGGGATTTTAGTCTGTCATGTAGGAGCCAACTATAATCAATACCAAACAGAAATTTATTCAAAGAGCCTTCTTTTTTAATTTAGTCGTTGCTTTTTATGATACATCATATGATAGATACATTTTTATGGAAATAATTAGGATTAAAAATACACTCTCGAGTTTGTGGTTGCTTTTTTGCAAGAGACTAGCCGTGCTAATGTTGCTTTCTAAAAATGTGCCTCTTTCCCGTAGGATTACGTTTCAAAAATGTTTACTCGTGTATTACAAGGCAAGTTAATCTCTTATACAGATATACAAAATTGTCGCAGGTGTCTTGGAATAGGTAATAAAATACATTTTAATCATTTTTAGAAACATTTGTCTGTCTGCCTGTTTTCCAAAGGAGCCAACTATAATCAATACCAAACAGAAATTTATTCAAAGAGCCTTCTTTTTTAATTTAGTCGTTGCTTTTTATGATACATACATCATATGGTAGATACATTTTTATGGAAATAATTAGGATTAAAAATACACTCTCGAGCTTGTGTTTGCTTTTTTGCCGTGCTAATGTTGCTTTCTAAAAAAGTGCCTCATTCCCGTAGGTTAACGTTTCAAAAATGTTTACTTGTGAATTACAAGGCAAGTTAATCTCTTATATAAATATAAAAAAATCACAGGTGTCTTGGAAAAGGTAATAAAATACATTTTAATCATTTTTAGAAACATTTGTCTGTCTGCCTGTTTGTATGAACACCCATCACTGCTAAACTATTGTGTTCACGATAAAACGTTACCAAAGAATCATTAAGTATTATATCCTTGAGTAACCTTTAGTCTTGATTTAATTAAAATCGGTTCGATCTATCAATAGTTATTGTAATTTTAATGACAACGCGACGCGGCTTAAGTGCGTGAGAAAAGTAGATGGGCTTAAGACATTCAGATGATTTTATTTCTCACTGTTTATTTACATTAGGTTCCACGCGGACAGAGTCGCGGGCGCAGCTAGTAAATTACAATATTCCGTACTAAACACTTTGTGGAAGAGCTGCAACTAAGGAGTGAAAGAAACGCGTGCGCCCCGCGACCCGTGGTTTGCCGACCACTCGTCTACAACAATCTACGAAAAAATCCGCATTGAATAGTCCTATGCCGACACATTCAGAAATTATGCCGTAATTCAGTCAGGCTCAAAGGATATTCTCATTAATAGAAAGCTCTTTGATTGTGGGTTTTAATAAACAATTCACAAATCAAATACTTATTATTTTAACACGACAAGATGACGGCAGGTATCTAATGGTAAATATACTGGATAGTAAATTCAAGCCCCATATCAAGCTAGTTTTGATGTATATTATAGATCTATATGTGAATGATGGTGATGTCTAGAAATAAAACCCCTCTCTGTGCATACATAAAAAATGAATGTAAATATCATGTTAAAATGTATACGATAAAGAGATAAATTTGATCGAGTTTCTTGCCAGTTCTTCTCGATGACTGAATTGTCTTTAAAACCGGCGGCAGTTTTGACGTTCATAAACGCCTTCTCAGGGCCGAAATTATTTAAAGTATTTTTTTAATCTTTGATTTTATTTACAGGTTAATTTTAAAACTGGCGGAACTCGGAAACCTTTCAATCCTCGTTAAAATGACTCTTCCATGAGTAGTGACACTGGCAGTATTCGTATTTACGAGACACCATTTCAAAAAAGTTTAAATTAATATATAAAATATTTTTTCAAATAAGGAATTCGGAACTCAAATAACAGTATATATAGTACAGGCAGCTCTCATTAATTAGAGCTTGCCTATATCTGTATATAAATTCTAAATCGAGTTGTTTACTGTACTGCCATGAACTTACTTTCAACATTGGTTACACAACGCATACCATCGATTACATGCCGTTTATATCTAAGTACTATAGCGCCAGTCCCTTTCCAAGGCCTAGCTTAGGGAAGGTAGCGACGGTGTATAACAGTTAAAGTATCAAATATTTAACTGTAAGTTATGGGTATATACACAGATACGCGTTGTGAAAAAGACCTTTCGAAATCGACTTCTTGAAGTGAAATTTCTTTTGAGACGGTGTAAATAGAATTGTTGTAAATGAATATGTGTATATAAAGAGATAGTTATAAATATATATATAGGACCGACCGATGTTGTCCCGCCCTGATAATAAAAAAACCTTAAAAAATCACTTATTTACTGGTGAAAACCGCATGAAAATCATGGTAGAGCCACGCTAAAGCTATTACTGGTTTCAGCGTGAATGGGTCGGTTCGCCCGGGGTAGTACCACCCTCTCATAGAAAACCGACGTGAAGTAACAGTGCTTGCATTGTTGCGTTTCGTTCGGTCAGTGAAAAAGCCGGAGGCCCCTTCCCCTTTCCCTCTCCCCCCAAATATAGGCTGGCAATGCACTTGCGACTCTCCTGATGTTGCAAGTGTCTATGGATGGTGGTGATCACTTAACAGCAGGTGACCCGCCTGTTCGTTCGCAGCCTATGATATATATAAAACAAACAGACGAAGCAGACTTCGTTTTATAATATGTAGTGATAAAGTTATATTTAAATTAGCCAAAATATCACGAATTTTTCAGAATTTGCATACATTTACTAATATAAATTGGTTACACTATCGGTTGACGGTGAAGGAAAATATCACGAGGAAACCTGAACCTGAGGAATGTTCTTGTAATATCATCCTATGTGGGAAAAAATACAACTGTGGATTGTTCAGTTTGTAATCGCCATTACATCGTAGGCTGGCGTGGTGACTACGCCCATATATCCCTTCGGGTATTGGCCTATGGTTCTGCAGTGGTTCTCTTTACAGACTGATAATATTAAGTAAGCTGTTAAAAATACTGTGATTTGATAGCTATGTCGGCGTAAACTTCATAAAACACATTATTAGAAGATAGAAAAGCAGACGCAGTCGCGAACCGTTGGAAGTACTACGATATCTTAATATATAAAAATTCAGTGTCAATATTTATCCACGATAAACTCCCAAATTACTCAACCGATCTTCATGAAAGTTGACATTTATGTGTAATTTGTTCCAACGTGATATCGATAATTCATATTTCGATTAATGGCCTAAATATTTTTGAAGTTATACTTCTTTTGGCGCGTTAGGGAAAAATGATGATAGTAAATTTTTAGGATGCATGCGCACACCGTCACGAAAAACCGACACCCTGAAGTTATTACGATGCGCGCACACCGCCACGAAAAACCGACACACTTAAAGTTAGCTATTTTTGTATCTTTGTATTTGTTTTTTGTATTTCTTTGTATTAAAACTTTCAATGTATTAAATACCTTTTTTCTATTGTTAGTGTCGTTTTCTACAAACGTAGAATAAGGCGAAAAATAAAATTCTTGAAAAGATTTTTATCTTGTTATGCCAAAGAAGTTTTACTTCTATAACGGGTGTAATAAGTACACACACAGTTTTTTTTTAATTATAAATGAAGTGGTCGTAAATGTTGATTATTGCTATTAATTGTAAGTTTTATCAGTCTCGAACAGATGGCGCTTTAAATTAGCTTGTTAACAGAAAACTGTAGGACCGACTGTAATAGATATCTCATAGATGACGCCATGTTTTAATTTTGAATTTATTTTTCAATAACTGGGCCACAGCAACACGTGGCCATTCAGTTAGTATTAAAAATACAATCCTACATCTATTTTC
This sequence comes from Antheraea pernyi, assembly GCA_015888305.1. Classification (NCBI taxonomy): domain Eukaryota; kingdom Metazoa; phylum Arthropoda; class Insecta; order Lepidoptera; family Saturniidae; genus Antheraea; species Antheraea pernyi. Next base: position 95,550 of record MU159933.1, on the reverse strand, counting down.
ACTTTTCCTTAAATAAATAAACACAGATAAGCGAAACTGTTTAAAAATTGTAATCCGTTATATCGACAAAAAATTATGCAAATCGACGTACATCACTATGTATTGTAAAACAGAATTTCGACGATTTCGGCGCCATTTTCTAATAAAATCATAATGCTATTTCAACATCAAACCAGTTTGCTTGTCATTAATAGTTATTCAACGTTATGTGAGCGAGTACATACGCACATTTATTTAATGTCTAAGTTAGAGATGACTATAATATTCCTACGTAATAGATATGACATTATTGTGTAACAAACAACGTATAGTAGGTCTGTCAGTTTTCGCCTTACAATAACTTCGAAATAGGAGTGAACCCCTATCAACAACATCTTGCCTTTTATAGGCCAAACTCTCTAATAGGGTGGCGCTAGTGTTAATGTACCGGTCGCGTCTCTGATGTGTTGAACGGTACCGGAAACAAGTCCGTTTAAGTTATTTGAATATCATTTTAGTTATAAAAAATATCATAGAGGCTGTATGAAATCATTAAAATAATTTACAAATATAGAAATAATGACAATTTTATGCCTCGTTACTCTCTTTTTGATTATCCGTTGCTGCTCCAAGGTTAATTAAGCAGGCATTATGCAACAACTGAAAGGGAACGCACTATATGTTACTCACGCTTTAAATTACGATAAGAACAACGATTCCATTTCAGTATCGTCTCACTGTTACAATTTGTAATACGCTACGAAACTGCGAATTACTCAACACCAATATAACTGACAACAGTTTATACAAGCAACTATATTTTGCCCACAGATTCACAAAACAGCGAATTACTGAACAGCAATATAACTAGTAACAGTTTATACAAACAACTAGTTTTTGCTTACAGCTTCACATAACAGCGAATTACTCAACATCAATATAACTGACAACAGTTTATACAAACATTTATCTTTTGCCCGCAGCTTCGCTGGCGTTATATATTAATTTAACCTATCTTTCAAGAACAGTATTCTTTTCTGGATGAATGTATTCAAGTAACAACCCTAACTAATATTATAAATGCGACTGTGAATCTGTTTATCTCTTACGCATTAACTACACAAGCAATCATACTGGAATTTTGCATACACGTTGACAGGGCTGCACTTAGATCCATAAATATAAACTTCTGCTCCCAATGGATAGGTCAAATATACTATATTATTTCGAGTGAAGCCAGGAGGAAAAGCTAGTTATAATACAAAATTTAAGGAATAATAAAATTCAGGCCAGCGCCATCTGTCGGCGAGTTAGAGCAAAATGGATAGTTAAAAGGGGGGTGGGGGAGGTGCGATCGGACTGTCTGTGTCAGACACACATGAGATAAAATATCTATAGATGGGTCGGTTATTTCGCGGTACAGCGGTTGCGGTCAGACTATAATAAATACGATTAAATGTCAAAGTTAGGAACAAAATGATATGGTTCTATTATTTTTACACTTATTAGTATCATTTGTGTGGCATACCTTGTGTGGCAATTAGACTGCAACTTTTGTAAATTATTATTATCAAGTATGAGGCAACCATAACTACACTATTAATCTCCCTACTGTATAATTATACTATAAAGATCATTTGAATAATGTTTTATTCTGTAATAATGCCATTAGCGATCACTTACGTAAGAGTATGGAGTTAGCATATTAGCTTTTAAATTAAATGTTTTATTGTGAAATTAACTGACTTTCTCATATATTAGTATTGTTAATTTTTATTATTAGAGATCTTTTTTTTAAATTACAAACACAAATAAAGCAGTACAACACTTTGACTATAGACGATATGAACAGTTATTATATTAGTCACTAACTTCCGCCTGTGACTTCGTCCGCGTGGAATAGTTACTTTGGGTGTAAGGGGTGTCGAATAACATCGAAGACTTGAGACATCCAAGCCAACCTCACCTGCACGTGGTGCACCCTGCTGAATAACGAACGAGGCAATGGCGAAAGCGGGGTGGTAGGGTTTTTACAGCCTGACTTAGTCGCAACCACCATGTATAGGTCGAAAAAGCCCGTCATAGTGATTCGCTTCTGCGGGTCGCGTTTCGATATCAGCCTGTGCATATCCAGCCTTTCGCAGGCCGGCATAACAGCGGCGACAGGCGATGGATACTGTGTCACTCGGTGGTCGCCATTGTTTTTGAATTGTACTGTGCTTACCATCAGGCACAGTGCAGTCATTTTGCCGTGCTACAATAAAAAAAAAACTCTTACATTTTGTAATATTGGTGTGCACCGTGGTGGTTTTTTACGTAATACAGTTTAGTTATTCTGCACAAGTGGATGGGAAAAAATAACACGGAGCATGGATTCTGACTTGCCACAAAAACTCCCTGGAAAATTCTAACAGAAAGGCCATCATCTTGTTAGAACATTGAAATAATCGCAAGGAACTTGTAAATCTACTAGATGATTAGTTGCCAAAAATAAAACTATAAACAATATATTAGTACAGTAGACATTGCATTATCTGTGTAACCTTTGCAAATGCTTAGAATATTTTTAAAAACTAGTATGTCTATCTTAATTTGAATAGACTAAAATGAAAGAATAAGTCAAAACAACTCATTATTCAAATCTATAAGGCGGGCAAACAAGCATCTACGGCCGCGGGACAGTTAACACACGCTTTTATAGAAAAACCGGTCGTTGACACAATGGAAGATTTTTATATAGACAACCCGTATACGGAATGTATTCAAAACCAAATGTAGGTTACACACTGGTGGTTTATTTAAGTCGGATATTTAATTATGAATCTGTGAACAAAGAGTTAGTGCGTTGAAATAGAAAGAAAACACGTAGGATTTTACTTCATAGAGGTTATCTGCATTTTTACGTTCGGTAACGCAAAGAGCTGTCATTTGGTTAGCTGTCATATGAGTAGTAGTAGTAATAATATTCGTCCAATAGGACAGGCGAAGGAATTAATCCTGCCAATTCTGAAGTTGTCAAATAGGTAGTTCTTATGTATTCTTTAAAGGCCTAATCGCCAGATCTTCTATAGTTCTTATGTATTCTTTAGTCAGTTTTATGTCCAAGTTAACGTAAAGGCATACGCGCCAAATCTTTTCTATGTCCAAATTGATGTAAAGGCAGAAACGCCAAATCTTCTATAATATATTCTTTTATCCGTTCCAGAGAGTTTGTTGATTTCCATTGTCGAGTAATTAATTCAATATTCTAACAAGGTGGTGGCTCCCTTGTTAGAACTTTCCATGGAGTTTTTGTGGCATCTCAGAATTCATGGTCCGTGGTATTATTTTCTATTCACTTCACTTATGCACAATAAACAAACTATATTACATAAAACACCACCATTTTTACACAATATAGAGTCAAGTAACACAAGATTATGAATAAAAAATAAAATCCACTACATGACAGACTAAGATCCCGCCAAAAACTCTCGCTGTCATATGATTACAGTAGTAATAATATTCGTCCAATAGAACAGGCGAAGGAATTAATCCATGCTGCCAACAATATGATTATAATACGGTACAGATTCTTTAAGCGCGATCTTAGTCTCTCATGTAATGACTTTTATATTTAATTCATAATCTTGTGTTATTTGATACTATATTTTGTAATATTGGTGGTATTATACGTAACATAGTTTGGTTATTGTGCAAAAGTGAAGCAAACGGGTAGGAAATACTACCACGGTGTAGAAGAATATGTATTTATTGGAACTTTGTGGTAATAATATTATTGTATGTATATATGTATTGTAATATTATATTAATATAACTATGGTCAATCACAATGTACATTAATTACGTATATTCATGAGTAATTAGTAAAGTATACTATTACTAAAAACCGCCTGCGACTTTGTCCCATGTTGAATTACAATATAACATTTAAATAAAAATCAAGCCCTATTTAGTAGTTAATTATTGTATAACATGAAAACCTTTTCTATTAAAAATATTTAGGAATTCTGAACGGTTAAGAGTCATTTAAGAATAACAAGTCACATCTGGAGTTCACATTGTAGGTGGTCACATACTGTAGGTGGTAGAGCCACGCTGAAGCTATTACTGGTTTCAACATGAATTGGTCGGCTCGCCCAGGGTAGTACCACCCTCTCACAGAAAACCGACGTGAAGTAACAGTGCTTGCATTGTTGCGTTTCGTTCGGTCAGTGAGAGCGCCGGAGACCCACCTCCCCTCCCCTTACACTTTCCCCTTCCCCTTCCTGTCCTCCCCTCTCCCCCAACACAGGCTGGCAACGCACTTGCGACTCCCCTGGCGTTGCAAGTGTCTATGGACGGTGGTGATCACTTACATCAGGTGACCCACCTGTTCGTTTGCCTCATATGATATTAAAAAAATAAATAATAATAATTGTAAAAAAAATTACATCAAAGCGAGCGAAACCGCGGGACGACGATTGCGATATACTAACAAAACATTGTACCTAGCAACAGAGTTCGTTTATTTAAGTTTGGCGACACCTCCGCAATGCAAATTACCATGTTACGCCTCAATTGGTGCGACAGGGTGACCAGTTTTAATGTATGTATATTGCAAAGAGTACTTCAAGTGATAACCCTCTTTTGTTTCGTGTAATTTGGTACTAATACAGGTTGTGGCGTAATTCTAGAAACATTTCGTATAACCCAGTATGAAATGAACACCATACATACATCACACGACATACGTCGTCGACGTAAACAGGTAATTAATTATATGGGCGTAATATCACATTAATTAAGCATTTCGGAGGAGAATCACAACTTAATCCATATATATAAATAAAATTTCAATGTCAGTTGGTTGTCGACACTAAACTCCGAAATGTTTAAAGCTTCGATCAACAATAACTAGATAAAGGGTTGGCGCGAAAAATACATCTCGGTAAATAAGAGTCTCACTTGAAATGTGTGCCCTTATTTAGTTTGTTTGAAACACAGCCAATGTAAGCCCGTTTCACATGCTGCAGTGTATTCAAAATAATAATATAAAATTTTGAACAAAATACCGATTTTAAACCTGTTACAAATGTTTGGCCTCGTCACGCACAAACACGCACAATAACGGGAAAACGTACTTTATTCATTACGTGTTAAGGTTGAATTCACACTAAATGTTGTTTATGTTGTCTTTTCATTTATGAGGGGAGTAATTTATTACTTTGCTCGTTTTATGGTAAGTATTAGATAATATTTTGAACATTGTGACTTTATTACTAGGTGTTATGGTTGTTATTAGGTTGAACTTAAAACTGTTTAAAACTTTTTTGCTCCCTTTCTTAGTAAAAAAATAGCTCGGACAGATTTTAGCTTCAATTTTGTACGTGAGACCCTTTATCTAGTTATTGTTGATCGAAGGTTTAAAGCGCTTTTAAAGACGCTTTCATTGGCAGACAAAGAGCATTCTAGAGTATTATATAGACTACATATCACTACGCTTCCTTGTAGAGGCTAGGCAGTAATTAAAAAAAATACAATTGGTTATTACACTCTGTGAAGGAATTGTAAGGATTAAGTAGTAATGCTAAAATTTCCAAAAATAACAAGATAGCACACATTAAAAGCAGACAAAACGCATAATTCGTAAAAAAAAAAGATATTAAATAAAGTCGCAGGCACCGACTAGTTTGATGTAACATAATCATTTGTATGTTAGGGTGAGGTTGCGTATAGAATAAGGACAATAAATAAATCATTAGGCCGCTTGCAATTGAACAACGAACTGTAACTCGTTTCGTGTCTTTACAAGACTTATTTCTGACGGTATCCAACTCGGGTCCTAAGTCCGTGTACAATTAAGTCGATATTAAGATTCATTCTAACGGATGTATTATAAGTAAAATTTCCATATTCAACAATAATAGAACTCGTATATTTTGCGTTTTATTATTGTTTTTATCCGTCTTCGTTAATGTAGGCTATTCCAAAATTTAACATATTTATAGCATAACTGGTTATGTCCTAATATGCTGTAGATTGGCTTCTTTTTAAAAACATCGATTAAAGTTTAGGATCTTAAAGGTAAAAAAGGAAAATCCTAACTAATATTACCGATTCTATGGTGGTAGAGTTACGTTGAAGATATTACTGGTTTCAGCATGAATGGGTCGTTCGACCGGGGTAGTGCCACCCGATCCACAGAAAACTAACGTGAAGTAACAGTGTTTGCATTGTTGTGTTTCGTTCGGTCCGTGACAGCGTCGGAGGACCACCTCCCCTCCCCTCCCCCCTTCCTTTATCCGAGGGCCACCTCGAGGCCCAGCCTTCTGATGCGCCCAACCAGGAGAGTCATGGCCTCCGTGGCCAGGCGCAACAGCTCTTTTATTTCCCCCCCACGGGCCACGACTAAGGTGTCATCCGCGTAGCAAATAAGGCGCGCTCCAGAAGGGAGCGCGCCACGGAGCACCCAGTCGTAGCCCATGTTCCATAGGAGCGGGCCTAAAGCCGACCCCTGTGGAACCCCGCGCGCCGTATCGCGTCGGACCATCTGCCCTCTGACGTCCACGAAGGCGACCTCTCTACTCTCCAGGTACGCCTCCAACAGCCACCGCAGGTACGGGGGCACTCCGAAAAAGCGGAGCGCCTCCCGTATGACACTATGCGGCAGGCTGTTGAAGGCGTTGGCGATGTCTAAGGACACCGCCAATATTCTTTCGCCCTGAGAAGTCGCCTCCATGGAGACCTGTTTTAGGAGGGTTAGGGCATCAGGTGACCCACCTGCCCGTTTGCCTCCTATGATATAAAAATAATAATAATAATAAAATGCAAGTGTGAGTTTGTTCGTTTACTTTTTTACTACGCGTTCACTTCATAATTACGAAATACGAAATGTTCCCGAGAGATAGGTCAAATATGCATTAACACAAGCCAAGCCGCGAGCAAACGCTAGCTCACTATAACTCTGTAGTTGAGGTTCGGTCTTCGTTCAGCGGTAAATATTCTTGATTACTGATATGAGGTTTGGAGTAAAAACTAAACCAAACTATGAAAGTATGTAATTAACAAAGTTGAAATGTATATCGGGTAACATTACAAGCCATCCGGCCGGATACCGGATAGCAACGCAATATTCGCCCGGATACCAAATAATTTAAAAAAAAAAACACGAATTTTCTCTAATGTATTGCAAGTAAATATATTCGTTATGGGAATAACATTAGAAGTTAAAAAGTATCAAATTGTTATTTCGTATTAAAAAATGTTTTGTTTTTTTTTTTGTAGAATCACTACATAATACAAGACAAAGTCATTTGCCACGTCGGTTAAAAAGAAAGTCCTCTGACAGTTTATCTGTTCGCGATAAACTCAAAAACCACTGAACTGATTTTAAAGCGGTTTACACCAGTAGATAAAGTGATTCATGAGGAAAGTTTAGGTATATAATTTATCCAAATTTTATTTTATTAAAAAGGCGGTACAACGTTCGCCGGACCCGCTACTAATATATGTATTCATTTAATCAAAATAACTTTGTTTGTCTTCCTGTCATCTAATTGAAAGATCATAATTATAAACCTTTGCCATATAACTCTGGGGACTTAAACTCTATAAGCCGTAGAAGATTTTAGCTGTGTATTTTGTACTGTTTACTGAGAAGAAAATATTTCTGTCTGCAAAAAAAATCCATTATAGTATGGAATGGTAGTAATTATAGTCTGTAGTATAGTTATTCTATATAGTATCACATTGGCACTTATCGCAAAGTGCAATGTCTTAACGAGCAGAAAACCGGCCGCCGGATCCGGCCATCCGGCCTTACAACTCACCGGGTATCCGGTATCCGGCCAAATAAATATCCGTTTCACCTCTAGTAATTAACAATTAGGTTTGCGCGCATCATACTGTATGAAGTTTCATAGCGACTTGTCTATACATCTATATATACCTAGATGTATAGATCTATATATATATATATAGATATGTCAATAGAATGCCACGTTATTTATGAGTGTCATAGGCTACATATCATCACGCTAAGATCAATAGGAGCGGAGCAACAATGAAAAATGTTTTAAAATCGGGGTGTTTTTTCCTTTTGAGAGCTTCCCCTGCATCTTAGCCCAAAATAACTATTCCACGCGTACGAAGTCGCGGGCAGAAGCTATTAACTAATTATATTATCTATAATAATATTATAAAGAGGTAAAGTTTGTGAGGTTGTAGGAGGGTAATATCTGAGGAGTCGGAGAGAAAATGATCGAACGAAAACGTTTCTTACGAAGGCTGGCTTAAGTATTAGAGAAATATGTCCTTGGGAGTAATTTAGTCGTTGTTTCATTAAAATCGGTCCACTCTATCAAAAGTTATTGTAATTTTAATGGCGCCGCGACTTAAGAATGAAAGAAAAGTAGATCAGCAATTGGACTAAATACGTTCAGATGACGAAGTCGTGGGCACAGCTAGTCTATAATATGAGACAAAAAAAAATCTCATAAAAAATAGAATCACAGTAGCTCACTCACGGTGTATTAATACAACGGATGCGTATACTATAAACATAGACTATATATACATCTATACGATAATAAAAATCAAACTATAAAAATACTGGTTCACAGATGTTGTATTGTAATTTTTTAAATTCAATTTGAGTAGAGCAATAAAATAGGTGTATTTTTATTTTTTTAAAATACAATTTAACGATGCCATTAATTTAAACATATAACCGTTGAAATAACGGTTTCGATCTGTGAAACAATTAATTATGTGAGATTAAGCCTTGATAAAACTATTTGTTGGTCACACGCGTCGTCTAATCCAGAACGTGATCAAAGAGTTAAAAAAAAATTAAGTGAATTTATAGGACGACTTTGAAATCTAGATCAACAACATTTTTGTGCGACGAAAAGTGGTGGGGCTCAACACTGTGTCGGGTAGAGTGTTGAACACACCGGTTCGCGTCCGATCACAGAAATAAAACAACGTCGGACGCAGTCAGTATGTGGATGGGTGCCCGCACCGGGACATCGCGTGACGTCTTTTTAAATTAAAATCTTTTCTATTAATCATTGATGTATAAAAACCCAAGATGCACATTCAACGTCTCAAATCCGTCCGCATAAAATGAGTGCACAATTGAGAATTCTGAGCTCTTTCAAGTAGTCTCTCACCACTCGCGTCTTTGGACTTTTTGTACACTTGCAAAATTAACTTTAAATAATTCGCGTAAGGTTGAATTTGAAAAAACAAGTTTATAGTATAACTATAACTACTTAGGTATATTATTGGTGAATTTTTGGGGACGGTTTTGAGCGTTACTTTTATTCGAGACTGTGCATCGTGGGTTTTTATATATCAATGCTATTAATACAAAAATTTCACTTCTACTGTGTGTCTTTACGACAGGCCGTTTTTTTATTATATCTACATCTCTATTAAAGAAATATGAAGAAATTGGTATTTTTTTACATTTCGTTATATAAAAGAATGAGTTACGCCTTCGGCCTTACAGCTTCAGTCATTTTTATCTTCTGTTTTTTCAAATGAAATATATTTATTATCGGACGTTGTTAAAATTGGACGTATTCAAAATTTCACAGTTCGCGATAATAACAACTGCGAGAGACTTGAATACGAATAATAATTTAATTAAAGACGCTGGCGCCTTGTTGATTTAAAAGTAGGTCCCACGCATTCGTTTCCATTTAACGTCTTGTTTTTTTAAGTCATTTCAATGCGCAATATAACGATTTTATTACAGTCTACGAACCTTGCTGATAATTTAAAAATATTCAAAACCAATAATGTCATCCCATTCGTACCAGTCCGAATACAGAGTAACCTTAATATAACGAAATGTTCGATTTACGTTTTTTTCGAACCCCCGATTGCAAAATATACTATTATTACATTACGAACACATTTATCAAAAACCTGTTTATAACGAATTTTTTAACATTGAAGAATATAGATATTGAGTTGTACTTAATATTTTTTTAAAACTTTATTATCTATAAATCGATGGTATTATAACCGAAAAACTCTAGCCACGTCATAAGAGCATCGACAGTGCCTTGTTAAAACTTGGCTAAGTAGCTTATTTTTAACGGCTGCCCCGTCAATCCGCCCGTATCTTAGCAACATATAACTATCTCTTTTTCACCACCGATATTGAGAATGTGCCGTCTTACTTCCACGTTTTATCTAAGAGACCGTTCAAGTATTCCCAAAAGTAAGCAATGTTCTTATTCCCATCCCCCCCCCCCACATACTTACGTAAACATTTATCTAAGTCTGTTCCAGTTTAATAAAAAAATATTGCTGACGTACACTACCCGGTCCCCCAATCTTCAAATCCCTCAAAAACGATGACACCATACATTATCTTCGTGTAACCCAAACTTACTTGACTTTTATCATTATATTTTGGCCTTGGCCAATTTAAAGTTACATTTGATTAATAAAATAAACGAAAGCAGATAAAGGTGCGGTACAAGAGTATGCTGAAATAAAATATGTTATTATAATACAAGCAATTCAAGGAGCCCCCCCACCCCGATCACTCCTTACGCAATACTTGTATGGCCCCAAAGACAGTATGGCGTTACAATATTACTTTACGTATGTGTGCGTTATCGTGTCATTTGTTTTGTCACAATAACATATAGGTAACGTATCTACAGGTTTTTAGTTATATCATTGCTTTAGATAGCGTATCCTATCAATTATTCGTACTTACTTCCACAAAAACTCATGTCTCGACAGGTTCAGACACGATAACTTCTTCGTAAGACAGTAACTGATTTGATGAATTCGATGTTAAGTAATGTTTCTCAGCATGAATGGGTCGGCTCGCCCGGGGTAGTACCACCCTCTCACAGAAAACCGACGTGAAGTAACAGTGCTTGATTTTTTGCGTTTTGTTCGGCCAGTGAGAGCGCCGGAGGCCTATCTCCTCTTCCCCTACTCCCCCTTCCCCCACTCCTCCCTCTCCCCAAACAAAGGCTGGCGACGCACTTGCGACTCCCCTGGTGTTGCTAATGTCTATGGACGGCGGTGATCACTTACCATCAGGTGACCCGTCTGTTCGTTTGCTTCCAATTACATTTAAAAAAAGTGATCATTGCTGTTTGTAATCGTCGTTAGTTTTAAAGATTACATGGCTGTTGGCAAAATGGTGTTCCTTAAATCGTTTGCTTTATCAGGGTAAGCTGTTGACTATCTACGTAATATTGAAATTAATAAGCAGGTTTTCTTGACTTGTTAAAACAAATCGTAGCCCAACCTTACAACCATATATAACAAACTTCATTGTAACGAATTACTCGGTATATTTACCAAATATTTTCTAATTTCCTTCAATTTCGTTATATAAAGATTACACTGTATAAGGACGGCCGTTGTGAGTTCTATAGTCCGTGGGCAGTTGCCGCTATCACGCGCGTCGGACTGCAAACCTCTTAACAGCTAGGTTCAAACAGGTTCATCCCGAAAAGAGTTTTACCAAATAAGGGTCAAGATGTATAGTGGTAACAATACAGTCGGATACTGCGTATTTATGTACTAAAATTGAAGAAATAACAGAAACAAAAATAAACCTACTTTAGCATAACGTTAACGCTAAATTGAGTAGTGAACAAACACGTTATAAACTGCTACTAAAGTCGAACAACTTGTTAAATACGCTTACATACTAGATATATAATTTCCACCTTATTTCTCTCGTGATACAGTCGATTTTCTATTGTAATTAGAGAGTATCTTGCTTAGTTAGTTCCGCACAGCGCCGCGCCGTGCTCCGGTCTCAACAAATCTTCCCTCCATTTAAAGTGTCCAAGAGAGATATGAACTGAATCAAAAATAAACGACCCAGCACTGACGATCCGTTATTCTTTTATTTTCCCTTGGGTTTATTTAGTACGTTACGAAAATATATACCGCGAACTATATCAGATGCGGGGTTAATGAACTCTTTATCGCTTAGTTTCGACTAACAAGTGTTGTATATTACAATTTATGTTATGTTCATGCCAACGCTTGTAAAATTGTCGAGAGTTAAATTATCTATACTAATATTATAAAGAGGTAGAGTTTGTGAGTTTGTGACGTTGTAAGGGGTAATCTCAGGAACTACTGGTCCGATTTGGAAAATTCTTTCAGTGTTATATAGCTCATTTATCAGGGAAGGTTATAGGCTATATATCATCACGCTAAGACACATAGGAGCGGAGCAGCTATGAAGAATGTTGCAAAATCGGGGTATTTTTTCCTTTTCAGAGCTTCCGCTGCGTTTTAGCGCAAAATAACCATTCCACGCTTACGTATTACCGCCCAACGAAGTGGGCACGGCTAGTTATATATAAACATAAAGAAAAGACCGAGTCCCACCACAGAATAAATTAATACAGAGTAAAATTATCAGAGTCTTAAAGACTAATCTTACACAGTCTTATTACAAAGAACTTTTAAAAAGTTTGGTCACCAAATAGTGTCCTACCCTTGTTTAGAGATAAACACTAGTGTTTAACACACGTGTAAGTCGACAGTTCTTATTTCATTGTTGTGATCTATTATATTTCTGTTTGCTAGTATATATATTTATAAAAACTTAAACCAGATGTTTAGCTAGAGACTGCTTGTACACGCTTTTGTAATAATGTACAACTATAAACGTGTATCTTACAAAGTTTAAAATTTTAGACATCGTTTAGTATAACTCGTGTTAAGTGTCTAAAAATGAAACACCAGATAAACTTCGGCTATAAAATTCGATACCCGTTTGCTTATGGAACGCAACAATGTTTTCATTTAAAGATTTATACACTGAAAATATATGTCATAGTGTTATTATTTTTAATATAACTCATTTGCATATCATATCAACAGGGTTACATTTAAGCGCACAAGTTTATAATATTAATAATCCTACTATATGTTAATACCGTATTTTTATGTTATTAATTAAATAATTAATAAGGTAATTTATAACCGCATGGTATAATGATACTTAATTTATGTTAAATAAACTTAATTTGAATAATGGAAATACGGAAACTTGTTTTTAAGCGAAACACTATTTACTCATAATGTAATAAGCTTTAGACTCCATTCTTATGTTATATCTTGAAATGAAAAGGGGATAAAACTCACTCAGTGTCTTTGAGATGATTGGTCTATTAATAATCACATCATCGAAAATAAAAATACTAGTGGGCGCCCAGTGGTCGACATACGACCATAGTTCATTGATTTTTTAAAGGGATACATATTATAATAATAGTTGTATGTTATAATATCATTGTTGAAAGTAGAATGAAAAAGGGTAATTGGAACGTAAGAGTAAAAAAAATAAATACAGTCAAGCATAGCAACCTCGTTCGCAACCTTTTTTGAAGTTCCTTATTGACGGATGTCAAAATATCTTTTTTATTTACATGTGTGTAAAATTGAAGCGTTAGTGTGAGTAATGCATATTTTAATTAATTTAATGTACTTCTAATGCATTTTATATAAAATAAATAGGTTTCTGTTCTTCTCCTCCATATAAATCTTAACTATGCCAAGTTTCACGTTCATCCGTTCGCGCATTTCTCTCAAAAAGGGATACAAAATTTGGGCTTCACGTATTAATATATACTAGTGGGCGTCCAGTGGTCGACATTCGACCATAGTTCATTGATTTTTTAAAGTTTGATTTTTATTAGTATTAATATAGTTGTTGAATGTAGAATGAAAAAGGGTAATTCGAACGTAAGAGTAAAATAATACATACAGTCGAGCATAGCAACCTCCTTTACAATCTTTTTTGAAGTCCTTTATTGACAGATGTCAAAATATCTTTTTTATTTACATGTGTGTATATGTTGTGTAAAATTGAAGCAGTAGTGTGAATAATGCATATTTTAATTAATTTAATGTACTTCTAATGCATTTTATATAAAATAAATAGCTTTCTGCACTTCTCCTCCATATAAACTTTAACTATGCCAAGTTTCACGTTCATCCGTTCGCGCATTTCTCTCAAAAAGGGATACAAAGTTTTGGGCTTCACGTATTAATATAATAATGATACTGTTTTATTGATAAGCAGAAAAACAATTTGGCTATTTCTTGCAATACGGTCATAATCTGCGTGATTCTCGGTACATTCAAGATAAAAAATAACCTATGTTGTTCGTCAACTACCGGACTATATGTATGCCAAATTTCATTGCCATAGGCTCTATAATTATATATATTGCAAGAACAAAGCGATATCACTTACCATCGCCTTCAGAATAATATACGCATTTTATGATTTAGCAACAATGAAATCTTAGTAAAAAATTAATGACATTGTCATACGTGATTAAGCTGCAATTCAGTTCATAAGTTTAGACGTGAAGAAGTAACAAGCAGACGAACAAAACTACTTTCCCATTTATAATATTAAAATAAATACTGACTTGATTCAATAAAGAATAAAGTAATGGCAAAAAGTGAATTCTTGCAAAAATTTGATGAAAAACAAACCTGAGAACTATTAAAAACAGTAATTTTAAATGTTCGTCTAATATACTAAATATTGGAGGTATTCTTCTTAAATTTTAAATAAATAGATATGGTTAGTACATATATATAAACTATTTATTGATAAAATAAAAAATATTAAAAAACCGGATGGCATGGAAACGTGACGCCATATTGCCGTTACAGACTTCCGTTGCTTTGTCGTCCAGTTACCTCCTAGTCCTGCCTAAAGAAGTATTACTTCAAAAAACTTGACAAATTACCAAAACCTTCCTCATGAATCACTTTATCTACAGGTGAAAATCCGTTCAGTAGTTTTTGAGTTTATCGCGAACAGACATATAGACAGACGTTTCAGAAGATTTTTTTTAATAATATGTAGTGATGATATGAATATAATTATAGAAAAATACGACTCCTCAGTTGTTATTGTTGTCATACTTATTATTTACTCTATGTTTGAGCACAAAACATACGTTTAAGCTATATATTATAGCTTAAAATCTGATGGACTAAAGCGTGTTTGACAATTTTTGTATTTTAGTCAGTGATACTTTCCACCGTTGAGACATGTCTAACTAATTATGTTAATGCGATTCATTATTATTATTATAGCTATTAAACAAGCAACAAAACATGTTAATTGTTTTATTTAATTGCTAATTAATAAGGTATACTTAGACCTTGTAAAACTGAAGTAATAAAATCAGGCGATAATGCAAAAGTGGGCTCCTTTGTTATTATTGTTATTGTAATTTTATCATCACTACTTAGCACCTATAAATAGCGTGATTATATGCAGCCTATGTATTATTTTACTTCGTTCTCTAGCAATTAAACGATGTGCATTCTTATAAGGAAAATTTACGATTTCATTGTCAGACTGGATTTTCCGTCAGTAACGTATTGGGAATTATCCTATTCATCACCAATGGTAGGGTCGATAACAAACAAATTCTCATCCCATCCCCCACTATATCCGCTGTCAACTAACTCTGTATTATTTACTTTTTTAGGCATATCTTGACAGAATCCATTACACTTTCAATTCTCCTCTACTCCTATATTCGTCTACCTTCGTAATTTCTCTTCTTCTTGTCTCTTCCTTCTAATAATTTTATTCCTAAGCCCATATTAACAACCAATCACGATACAAACATCACTCGAGCCCGTATTCGAACTAGCCTATGATTGGTCGAAATGTTATTGCGTCATACGAAACTAAAATATCTATGAGAATGCATCAATGTAACGTGGTAATGGATATAGCAGGATTTCAACTGTTTCATAGAAATTTTGACGGAATTCTCAATGTGAAATACAATGACATTTATTCTTATATACATATCATAAACGTCGCCCTGTCTGACTATTCGTGTGTATCTATCTATAAATCGATACATATATATCATAATACGTACGTATATCTAAATTTATGTTTTAACTATAGGCCCATATATGTACAGATATATACCCGAATCTTACAATCTGAATACAACTATGGACAGGTTATATTCAGTCATTTTTTTTTTGCTTTTATACTTCACTAAGCTCTGCCAGCGACTTCGCCCGCGTGGAATAGTTACTTTGGGCTAACGCTAACACGCAACGGAAGCTCTCAAAAGGAAAAAAACCCTATTTTGAAACATTCTTCATTGGTGCTCCGCTCGTATTGGTCTTAGTATGATGATATATAGTCTATAACCTTCCTCGATAAATGAGCTATATAACATTAAAAGAATTCGAATGAAATGATTCGATGAATGAAAGGATCGCACCATTAGTTCCTGAGATTACCCCCTAGAACGTCACAGACTCAGAAACTTTACGTCTTTATAATATCATATATATTAATACGTGAAGCCTAAACTTTGTACTCCTTTTTTAAATGAATTGCGAGAACGGATGAACGTGGAACTTGGCATAGTTAAAGTTTATATGGAGGAGAAGTGCAGAAAGCTATTTATTTTATATAAAATGCATTAGAAGTACATTGAATTAATTAAAATATGCATTACTCACACTACTGCTTCAATTTTACACAACATATGCACACATGTAAATAAAAAAGACATTTTGACATCTGTCAATAAAGGACTTCAAAAAAGGTTGTGAAGGAGGTTGCTATGCTCGACTGTATGTATTATTTTACTCTTACGTTCCAATTACCCTTTTTCATTCTACATTCAATAATGATATTATAATATACAACTATTATTATAATATTTATCCCTTTAAAAAATCAATGAACTATGGTCGAATTTCGGCCACTGGGCGCCCACTAGTTAGTATAGATAAACAAATAAATATTCCATAAAACTCGACATACAACTATACAATTATACATTACTTTACAGTTAACAATTACTCGATGATGCTAACTAGATATAAGTTTATTCATTAATATTTCACAAGTCCACGATGAGGAACATAATCACAGGGAAAAACACACTAGTAGAGCGTCCATGCGGGGTCGATGGCATTCAGTACTGCTGCAGGTGGTACTTACCATTTGAGTTATTGCCTATTGCAACATTACGTGTGTTAGACAAACGATATCTTAGATAGATGAATTAGATACACTAGTTATTGGAGAGTACTTTTTTCTTTGTTTTGGCAAGCGATAATTTTTATTACTGTTATTATAATGTGGATAATCACATCGTACTATAGATTTAATTTAACTTTTAGTGTTCTAAGAAATTGGTGGTACATGTTATGAGTTTCCAATAACTTTTTGAGACAGCTCAAAATATTTATATGCCTTGTTATAATTTTTAAGTCATCTCACCTACGCACAAAACTAAACTACGCTACTCAGATGCCTCAAATATTATACAATATAAAGTAAAATAACACAAACTAATTAATAAAAAACTAGTTGTGCGTGTTGTTTTTGTTCGCGCGAATTACAAAATTACTATAAAGGTCTTTTAAAATACTTATATAGATGATTTTATATCTATACATTTATCGCAGGGTTTTTGTGTATACAACGTATACATGTACGACTAGTGTAGCGAGCTTGGATAGCTTCAAAACCATTCGCAGCATTCAATGCAACAGCCCAAGCCGAGGTTCGCTTTTAACTTAAGAACCATTCGTAGCATTCAAGGCAACAGCCCAAGCCGAGGTTCACTTTGAACTTAAAAACCATTCGCTGCATTCAAGGCAACAGCTCAAGCCGAGGTTCGCTTTGAACTTGTTGCCATGCGGCAGAGTGCCTCAAGCGTTCGGCCCAGTAGTGCAGTAAAGCGGTTAAAGCCCGTCAGGCCAACAACGTTAGACAGTTCGAAAAAAAAGTCGAATTACGTCGAGTGGCAAGTCATTTTGTGGGTGAAATACACTCTAATGGCCAAAAAATCATTCGTAATACGGTCGTATAAAGAACACAAGTACACGTTTTCAAAAATAAACAGCTGTCATTGCATAAACTAAATTCGACTTTAAAATTTATATTAAATGTTAGTTTACAAGAGGTGGAAAAAGAAATGTAGGTTATAAAACTAAAGATACGAAAATTTGAAGTGAATTGTATTAGACGATCGTAATCAAAGATATATCGCAAATGACATACACACATTTTAAAATTTTCCTGTCCTCTAAAAAGCTCAGCTAAAATAACAAGTTCAGACATGTTTATTAGTCGAAGCGTGGACTAATGACGCGTGATGGGAGACGCTACTGGCCCGAAGAAATAAAAAAAAATCCTTCCACTAAACCACTATTCGACTAGATTTTTGCTTAACCGATTTATTTAGGTGATAAATTACAGGCTTTTTTTTTTCGATCTGACTACTCTATTGACCAAGCAAGGTCTTAACAGCTTCACCGGACTACTAAGGCGAGCGCTTAAGGCACACAGCCGATTTTATTTTGACAACTAGCTCAAGGGTGCGCGCACACCTCGGCTTTGGCTGTTGCCTGATACATGCAATTCGCGACCTATGTAAGCTAACCTAAGCTAAGCTAACTATTCATACATATATGAGTTGTCGAAACATATATGTGTACCAAGCATACATACCTCAACAACCCTTATATATATTTCGTATCGGATAATAGAAATTACAGGCCATTCGACTAAATTACTCGCGTAGTCCGAAGAAGGTTTGATAACTTGGCATATCATGTATTATAATATTTAATAATGGACTCAAAAATTAATACAACATGAGCCCACGCATATTTATTTTTGTTCTCACACACACAATTTTTATAGTCGTTTTTTCAGTTATCGCTTCTGTCTATGTTGGTTATTTTGCTAATGTCACATCATAATTCAGTATTTATCCACATAATGGCGACATTATATGAAGATATGCGTCTACTTTTTTTAGTTTTATTTTTGGGAACCAATCTTCTAGAAGATTATTACTTCTATTGTCGAGTAGATAATGGTATTATAAGTTTCTTGGGATGATTTCAATGTTCTAACCTCTAACAAGATGATGGCTCCCTTGTTAGAAGTTTCAAGGGAGTTTTTGTGGCAAGTCCGAATCTATGCACAATTTCCTATTAAATACAAATGTGCTTGTGCATTGATTATTGTTAACCAATCAATATTATAAAAGCCCACCAATATTACAAAATATAGAGACAAATGACACAAGATTATGAATAAAATCCACTAAATTACATTCAAAGATCCCGACAAAGACTTATGTCTCTACTTTTTAGGTTAACTTTCCATTCGTCGACAGCGTTGCTAATTGAACTAAGGCAATAGGAAGTTTTTAGAATTAAAGTATAAACTTTCATCGAAACCGATGAGAAGGGATAAAAATAAATTGCCGCCCGCAACGATAAATACGGTATCTAGTATCGTCGAGTTGTTTATTGGACTCTCGATGAACCAAGCGAAAGTTGTTTTCACAGCATAGTACATAGACGTTTGGCCAAAGCGATTGGAATAAATACTCATTCGATTGCGATAAAGCCTAAATGGAATATTGTTTCTGATTTTACAATAAATGGCGAGCAAGTTGTTTCATTTATAAGATATATGGACAAGAGATTTTTATGTATAAATCTATATATCAGGGCGAGTGGAAGGTTCGTAGCGTAGTCCTGGTTTCATGGCAATGTAGGATTTAAGTCCAGTTGAGCAGCAATTATAATCGGTATATGAATACAATGCAATGAGTAAATCGGTCAGAGTAACGACCGGCAGATCTCCTCGAGCGTCCGCAATAGAATGCCCCGCCCTTAAAATCAGCTCTTTTACAACAACCCCACCCTCGTGCCCTATTCTCAATATTTAGATGGCGGCATGCTGTCGTCATTCTTAATCAAATAGATCACTCTTAGTACTAAATTAATATCAAAATTTAAAAAAAAATATCTATTTGTTCGACCTATATAATAGTCGACGATAAAACAGTACTTATTTCCCTTCTGTCTGTCTACCGACTTCCTTCATTAGTATTTTGTTTAACAGCTATAGTCGAGCTTTAGTATTCTCAATGAAAAGATTGAAACTGTTCTTTTTCCTTCATTGGCATCTCAAAACCTTTATTTATATTGTATGCGATTAGTGGCAAACGAACGCCGCCTATGGTCACCTACGACACGAAGAGAACTAAATATGCATTGCCGGCCTTTAAGAAAGGAGTAAGCTCGTTTGTTGACATTTTTATTCGTCTATTCTCTCGGATCTAATCGTCATGTTTCACGATAATTACGTCTATTAATCGGCAATATTGATATATTATTTCCAGAATATAATTTGAATTTATCAAATGAATGAATTATGGTCGAATTTTGACCATTGAATGTTGCAGTGGCAAGAGCGAAGTGACTGCGCACTTTAACTACTGCGACAATCTTGCAATTTTTATTCATAATGGACAAGTTACGAGTGCTAAGGCTCGTAAATTCAAAGCATATCATTTGATAATACGCCATGTGTTTAGTAATTTAAAGTCTGGTTTTATACACAATCATAATTCTGGAATTAAAATAAACATTCAGACGAGAGCACTGACCTGTTACTGCAAAATAGCATCAGCAATAGCGCAACAAGTGCTACATTTACAAATAAACAGATTGTTAAACGAAAATACATTTGATTGTGAGGCAATGAACTGAACAGACCGTAGAGTGCACATGTACTAGATTTCATAAAAGAAGTCTTACGCAAAACTTTTAATCTATTATAAATAAGGTATATTCCAATTTTTATATAGAAAGAAATGTTAAAAAATATATAAATTCCTACATTTCCGTATCAATACAAAATCTTTTTTCTTCTTTAATAATGAAAATTTTATGAGTTATAATCAAATATATATATATAAATAATTAGACGATCACTAGTATTTCTAATTAATCTTAAGAACTATATATGCAGTAAAACTTAACTTTCCGACCAAAGTGTCAACATGTGGGTCCCATTGTAATTTTGTATAATAGGCCATTCTGATAGACGCATTTTAAGGTCAGTTAGATTACTAGGCTTAACGGTTAATAGGCTATTCCAGTAGACGCACTTTAAGGTTAGTGCGGTTACTAGGATATTCCTGTAGCCAAGATTTAAGGCTAGTGCGATTACTAGGCTATTCAGATAGTTATGTGCTTTATTGGCAATTCGATTACTAGGCTATTCATGTAAACGTTATTTAAGGCCAGTGCTATTACTAGGCTATTCCGGTAGATGTGCCTTAAGGGCAGTGCGATTACTAGGCTATTTCGGTAGACGTGATTTAAGGATAATGCGATTACTAGGCTATTCCGGTAGATGTGCTTTAAGGGCAGTGCGATTACTAGGCTATTCTGGTAGACGTGATTTAATGCCAGTGTGATTACTAGGCTTTACGGTTCCATATTCAAACAACTCATCACTTATGGGGGAAATGTTAACATATAATATGACAAAGAAAGCGTCTCACCTGATTAGTTGTGAGATCCCACTGATCGGCGACAAACGATTGCCGGCTGTAGAGAAACACGGGGACTTGGTGGTCTTTCACCGGAGCAGGGTCGCTGTTCACCCTTACCACTGTGAGGTGAGTTGTGGTAGTGCCAACTGCGATCAAACAAATATTACCGCTATATTATTATAAAGAACTTCCATTTCACAAAGCTCGGTTGCTAACACAACCTCTCTTTCGGGTTTCAGCAAATTTTCTAATGTTATCGTTACTGCTTAGCCCCAATGGAAAAATATATGTACTTTAGTTTTTACAGTAAAAATTCTTCTATCTAAAAACTCTTGTCGTAATCGGTTCAGACCTTTCAGAGATTAGCATGTACAAATAACAAGCACACTAATTTTATTTACACTTTATACATTACTATAGCTTTTGTCACCTAAAATTTTAGCGAAATAATTTACACCTATTTATATTCGAATTTTCTTCAAGATAGTCCTGAATAAGTTCCAGTTATATTAAAAAAATCATGTCTAATAGCAGCTCTTAATTTTAAAATTAATTCGGCCCCCATGACGGCCATAGTTTTATATGGAAATAATATGGGAGAACTTTTATTACTTCCAATTGTTTTAAGTTGTGAACTAATGAACGGATTATATGGACACATGGATAGTCTTGTAGCAAATATAACGCTCAACGAAAAAGTATGCTGTAATTTTTTGCTAAGTTGACTGGTTCACAAGTTATTCGAGGGCAAAATCGAAGTTCTAGTCAATTCTATGGGTTAACCAATTTTTCCGTGGGATAATTATTCAAAAATGAAAGATTATTATAATTTGTATATCTTAGAAAATTAAATTTCCTACAAAAAAGTATTTTAAATCGATATATCTCGAGATATTACACTTTTACTTTGTTGTAGCAAAAAATTGAAACGAACTATCGAGTCAAATGAATGAATGAATGAATTTTGTTTTACTTATTTATTTTTCGAGCTACTCTACATACAAAAATTACTCAATACTGTTAGATATAGTACAACACGTGTAATATCGTTCTAAATCAATCGCCTTACGTTATACACTCACATACGTTCTTATGAAAACAAATTCAAACTTTCCCGGTACCACTGGAGCGTACAGTCCGCGTATAAATAGCTGATTTATGAAGTCTATTATTAACACAGTTATATCCAGGGTGATATATCAATTCAATAAAAACTTATAAAACGTACTAAGAACGTTTTACATTGTTTTAGAACGCATTAAATCCTAACTAATATTATATTCTAAATGTAAATGTAAGTTTGTTTGTTTGTTACGTAGTCTTAACCAATAATCATGACATAGGGTACCGTTTATCTAGTAAAAAAGTATTCCCGAGAAAAACTAGTTAAAATACAATGTTCAATTGTAATAAAATTCAGCCTAGCGCCACCTAGCGGCGAGTTATAACAAAATCGATAGTATAAGAACTTTCTCTATGATAACACAGTTAGATGTACTAATTTCCATAATATTCACTCAAACGATACTGCAGTCTCTCAATCTCAGATATACCGACATATATGTATACTAGCGGGCCCGGCGGACGTTGTCCCGTCCTGATAATTAAAAAAAACCTTGACAAATTATATGTCTAAACCTTCCTCATTAATCACTTTATCTAGTGGCGAAAGCCGCATGAAAGTCAGTTCAGTAGTTTTTGAGTTTATCGCGAACTGACAGACGTAACAGAGTTCTCAATTTTATAATATGTAGCGATGGATATATATAACTTAATCAAGTTCGCGATGTTACATCAAGTCAACAGTCCAAGCCAAGCCGAGCCCTTGAGTTTGTTGCCATATCACTGATCGTTCATACTAAAAGCGCGGTAAAGCTGTAAAAGTATTTTTTTATATATCGTAGAAGGCAAACGGACAGGTGGATCAACTGGTATTAAGTGATCACCGCCATCCATAGATACTAACAACACCATGTGAGTCGCAAGTGCGTTGTCGGCCTAGTCTGTCCGGTCAATAGCGTTTCGGATATACTGTAGAACTATGGATGGTCGCCACTATTCCGGATAAAAATGTGCTCATTTTCAGATGCAGTGAAGTCACTACGCAATGTTACTATTTAAAAAAATACAGAACCTATACTGAACAGGAATCAATTCAATACGATATGACCTTAATACCTTATCGCAGTAAATTATAGGTAATATGACACCAGTATAGAAGTATTTTCCTTCCTGTACAATTCAAAAGATCGACCTATAGGAAGTTAGTAAATACGAAGCCAGTTTACTGCAGCGTTGCATACCTAATTGAGGAAAATGTTTATAAAAAACATTTCGATTCCTTCTTACCGATATAACCTTTGTCCACGTTTCCGAGCGCGTTTAATCCACAATAATTAATTAATAACGTCTTGTAATTTCATTTTTACTCATATGTTATGATTGCTAAAAGCTTTTTTGATTATCAATTTTGAAAGGAAAAACTCTCTCTGTAGTATATAAATTTCATAAAAATCAGTTTTACTATTAGTAAAAATATTTTTACATAATTTCTAAAGTCATTATTAATATTTTATTATAATTTAATAATTCGTAGAGCGTATCAAGAGGGAAATGGAACAAAAAGCCAACGTCAGGCGATGTTCCCAAGCGAGTCACCCATCCAAGTACCGACCGCGCCCGACGTTGCTGAAAATCGAAGATCGGACAAGTAGCGGTGTTTTTTTTAACACTCTATCCGACACAGTAGTTTTCACGGTGGTAGAGCCACGCTGAAACTATTACTGGTTTCAGCATGAATGGGTCGACTCGTCCGAGGTAGTACCACCCTCTCATAGAAAACCGACGTGAAGTAACAGTGCTTGCATTGTTGCGTTTCGTTCGGTCAGTGAGAGCGCCGGAGGCCCACCTCCCCTCCCCTCTCCTCTCTCCCTCCCCTAACCCTTTCCCCCAAAGGGTAGCAACGCACTTGCAACTCCTCTGGTGTTGTTAGTGTCCATGGACGGTGATGATCACTTAACACCAGGTGACCCACCTGTTCGTTTGACACCTATGACATAAAAAAAAGTATTTACTCCCACCACATTTCGTCACACAAAAAGGTTCCGTTAAATAAAACTATATGAAATTCAACTCTTAAAAATTTAAATATATTTTTCCAAGAAAACAAAAAATCCAAATATACATTTAAAAACTGATTAAATAAATTATGAATTCGACTGCTTTATTTATTTTATTGTATTTTTCTTAAAATACTGGTTAATGGGATTCAGAATAAGGCATACGTGCCGGTTAATTAAATTCATAAAACACTCTACTTCGTTAAATAAACTATAAAAATATTTGTATGTGGATCGAGGATATATACCTATAGGTATAGCATAATTAAATATCATTAAAATCGGAAATATCATCCTTTTTACCTGTCCGCTTCATGTGGAATACTCCAGATATAAATCTGTATAGATAAACTTATAGAGATCTGTTGGAGTGCTCGCATGATGCGAGAACTACTGGATACATTTTCATCAGATATTTTTAGTTTTAGCTCTTAGACATTAGTGTCGCTACTTGCAATAACCACATTACAAAAACGTCCTTATCTAAAATTATCATAATAGCTTCATCTTCTATCTATATATAATAATATAATAAATTTCCATGTATTACTTTTCAGACATTTGAGGAGAAAAACTGCAAGTGAATAAGAATAAGAAATCAACAATACAATTAAAATAATTATTATCCAATTCCACCTATAAGTAGTTTGCAATTCAAATAATAGATGGCGTTAAAATGTTATTATCATTGTGGATAATTTTAAACAAAGTTCGTCATGAATCGCGTGAGGTTGTAGTCGAGAGATAACGAGAATCTGTATCATAAATGTTAATTAACAGGCATCAAGCAATAATCTCGGCTGATAACCCGACATTCCTTATCTTATGTACAGAATGTGATAATAAATCGAGCAAGTAAGCCTTGTAGGCAGACGTCCGGCTATTTTTTTTCGTTGTAATCTTACAATAATGTGTCATAATAATGAAATATTCGTTTTTCAACATTTCTCTTTATCGCAATTTAGCTGATCGCCTTGAAACTTTGAGTACCTATAATGAAGATAAAAATGTCTAGAGGGTAATTTTCATTCTTATATCGAAGTATTGTATAGGATGGATATGATAATTTATACGCCTACTAATACTCCTACCCTTCAATCATGTGTGTTTCCCTCCCGATGAAATAACGGCAGTGAACGATCAGTACCAGCCTGTATCTCCAAACAGAGCGTGCTCACGCCCACGTCCGCGTAACCACAGATCACGCCGCCGTGGTCTGGGGGTAAATTTCGCTCCCGCACCCCCGACTAGGCCCCCCTCGGCAGCAGCTCAAGCCTAGGTCCGTTCCCTCGGCGTGGAGCCCTTGAGTACGCTGCTCGCGCGATACAGTGACACAAAATCTTACATCACTGCGACAACATTACACATATCACCTCCACACACATGCACGCATACACGCTTACACATGCAGGTGGAAGGGTTTTATTTTTTCCCCTTATCAAACTGAAATAGTTTAGAATATTATCCGATACGAAATATATATAAGGGTTGTTGAGGTATGTATGCTTGGTACACATATATGTTTCAACAACTCATATATGTATGAATAGTTAGCTTAGCTTAGGTTAGCTTACATAGGTCGCGAATTGCATGTATCAGGCAACAGCCAAAGCCGAGGTGTGCCGCGCACCCTTGAGCTAGTTGTCAAAATAAAATCGGCTGAGTGCCTTAAGCGCTCGCCTTAGTAGTCCGGTGAAGCTGTTAAGACCTTGCTTGGTCAATAGCGTAGTCAGTTCGAAAAAAAAAAAAACTTAAATCATGTGTGTTTTTTGTAGAGGAGAATTGGGGCAAGCGGTGTGGTGAACGTACATGAAATATCAAGTTTTTAATTTTACGCGAATTAGTACGAAATTTCACGGATTTCTAGTTTTTTTTGTGTAAAGATCTTGTGTATTAAAAACAAAAACTTCGGTGAGACGTGTGAACAACATAGTCTCCGAACACAGTTAATAAAGTATAATGAAATGAAATAGGTCGATATTTCAATAAAAATAGTAGCAATGCACTACATAATGCTGTTACTCTGTCTAAATTTCCTAAAAATATATGAGACGAGATATTTTTTTCAAACAGTGAATACCGAGATATGAATTTTTCTTTCTAAAAAT
This sequence comes from Antheraea pernyi, assembly GCA_015888305.1. Classification (NCBI taxonomy): domain Eukaryota; kingdom Metazoa; phylum Arthropoda; class Insecta; order Lepidoptera; family Saturniidae; genus Antheraea; species Antheraea pernyi. Next base: position 68,970 of record MU159933.1, on the reverse strand, counting down.
AAGGAAAAAATAAAAAATTGAGAGACGGAACACTTTCATATAAAGATCTCATAATTGGAGAGATTTTTTTTTAAGTGTCTACCAACCTATTTTTCAAAGTACAAAGTTAAAAATATAGTTTTTTGGCCAACCCTAATAGGTACCCATTTTAATGAAATCCTGTATAAGGGCAGTTTTGATCTACATAACATGTACAACGTATGTAATGTATTTAATTGGACTAGTGGGCGCCCAGTGGCCATGGTCGACCATAGTTCATTGATTTTTTAAAGGGATAAATATTATAATAATAGTTGTATGTTATAATATCATTGTTGAATGTAGAATGAAAAAGGGTAATTGGAACGTAAGAGCAAAATAATACATACAGTCGAGCATAGCAACCTCCTTCACAACCTTCTTTGAAGTCCTTTATTGACAGATGTCAAAATGTCTTTTTTATTTACATGTGTGTATATGTTGTGTAAAATTGAAGCAGTAGTGTGAGTAATGCATATTTTAATTAATTTAATGTACTTCTAATGCATTTTATATAAAATAAATAGGTTTCTGCACTTCTCCTCCATATAAACTTTAACTATGCCAAATTTCGCGTCCATCCGTTCGCCCAATTCCGTTAAAAAGGGATACAAAGTTTAGGCTTCACGTATTAATATATATGATGATGATGATGATAAGGAATAATACTGTATTGTATAGAATAGCTTGGTAAATAACGTGTAATTATTTTTATAAAAAGATGAAAATGGTTACTGTTGGTTATCCTTTAGAGATAAATATATACCATCGCGGACTTTTTTATCGTTCTTTTTATTTAGGATATACAACTCCGTAGTACATTAATTTGATCTAAATATGTTCGTTACTACATCACATTACAAATCTTTGTTTTTTTTTGCTTTTCTGTACTACAATACGTATGTATTATACATATAAACCTTCCTCTTGAACCACTCTATATATTGAGGAAAACGGTATTAAAATCAGTTAGATAGTTTAAAAGATCTAAGGGAATAACAGCGGAAGCGACTTCATTTTACACTATGTAAGGACATATTTTATAAAAAAGAGAAATAACTACGAACTTGTTTGAACGCTTATAACGTTTTACGTCCTGGTATTGAAAAAATGATATTTTCTATAACGAATAAATAGCAATATAATTACATAACTTATCCCTTCTCTTAGAATTGATATGAAGCGCTTCATTTTATTTTAAGATAAAATCGAGTCGACCGTGTTAATATGGTCAAACTCTAAATGCATTATTATCTCACACAATTGAATTTTTGAGTTACTTCTTTATTAAAGGGGCGACATAAAGGTTTTTATTTTATGAAGGATTTTTTTTTATATTATAGGAGGCAAACGAACAGACGGGTCACCCGATGGTAAGTGATCGCCGCCGTCCATACACACTAGCAACACCAGAGGAGTCACAAGTGCGTTGCCGGCCTTTTATAGAAGTATACACTCGTTTCTTAAAGGTTTGCATTTCATAATTGTTTGGAAATACCGCCGTTGGGAGTCGATTCCACAAGGTCGAAGTACGAGGCAGAAACGACCTTGAATACCTCAAACACAACAAACCTCTATTATCTATTCTACTATTAAAATCAAATACAACATATAACGGTATTATAAAACTAGCCCTCGAACTTTATCGACTTGGACGAGTAATAACGTCCGTATTCCAGAATTTTCCACCCTCTTCTATTGGAAACTATATAAAGATACGTTGGAGTAGCATTATATTTTAGACATTGGAGCGAATAGAATGAGAAATAAGGATGCGATCTTCAAGAGGACTGCAAGTATAGCATTATCACTACATACTACAGAACAAAGTCCTCTTCCACGTCTTTATGTCTGTTAGCGATAAACTAAAAAACTACTGAACGGAATTTCATGCAGTTTTCACCCGAAGATAAAGTGATTCACGAGGAAGGTTTCATTATATAATTTGTCAAGGTATTTTTCATTATCAGAGAGGACAACGTTCGCCGGGCCCGCTAGTAATGTATATGTGTGTCTGTTTGATTTTTCTCAGTAAGTGTTTATAATATAATCATTATAACTAGAATTATAATATCATAACCGGAATAGTAAAAATTGCTATTTAATTATACAGTAGCAACGCTAGTGAGCTGTCAAAAGTGCATGTATGCTATCATTTATAATATTTAATAACCGCACCGAGACGTACTACCGCCCGCACCCGCGTCTGCACCTTAGCAACACATGCCATCGACCCCGGTGTTGATAACCGAGGCCGAACGAGCCAATTGAATCATTAATATGACAAATCACTGCTTACTATAAGCACATAGTCTTTCGTCCACAGGGAGTTGTGTGTTGCCATACGAAAGACAAAGTCCAGTCCAGTTTCTATAACGGCCTTATTGAGCGTTAGAATCATTGAAGTGCGACGTATGTAAATTGTGAATGCGTTCTTCACGGATACAGAAACTTATTTTGACTTTTACATAACAGTATATAGAATCTTTATTACATCGTTCGTGTGTTCTATTACGTTTTTGACCGACTTCAAAAAAGGAGGTTCTATGTTTGACTCGTATGTACGTACATGTCTGCGAATTTCTTCAAATAACTTCTTAAAAAATATATAATAGCTAATATTTGAGTATTGCGTTTAAATCTCAAATTACATTTTTTTAAAGAAGATAAAGTGTTATGTCAAATGAACTGAATAAAATATTATTTGAAATTTTTGAGATAGTGTTTTTTGAAGGCGGCTTTGTTTTTTCTTTTCTTTTCTCGAACTAACTACGCTATTGACTTAGCAAGGTCTTAACAGCTTCACCGGACTACATTTGAAGGCGGTTGATTTTTCTTTGCAAAATTTTATTAACCTAATAAATTGATAATCACTGTGACTGATGGTAAATATAATGGAATCCAAAAACGAGGACCATTAAACATATTTAAAAAAAATACTTTTTAGGTTTGTCGTTTGACAGAAGAAAAAACACCCCAAAAAAAATTCAAAGCGAAAATATTCCTTGCTTACAAAAATTCTTTAGTCTTTTTTAATGTTCATTAAAAGCTTAGTTTACTAAAATTATTAGATCTTTACTAGCTGACACAACCACGCGTTGCTGTGGCTCAGAAATTGGACAAAAAAACTCAATATTAAAACGTAGCGTCATTTTTGAGATATCTATAACAGTCGGTTTTATAGTTTTCTGTCAACAAACTAATTTAAAGCGCCATCTGTTGGAGACTGATGAAACTTACAATTAATAACAATAATCAACATCGACAGTCATTTTATTTGTAATTAAAAAATATCGAGGCCGTTAATCGAAATATAAATTATCCTATCTCTCAAGTTACCAAGTTACAAGTGACAAAATTAATAGATAAATGTCTACTTACATGAACAGTCTCTCGAGTTCATAGTGGACAAACATTATGACAATGGATTTTTATATATTTAAAATATTAAATAAAAATATTCACTATATATTATAAAACAAAGTCCTCTGCGACGGACGTCTGTCTGTCTTTTCGCGACTAATTCAAAAACTACTGAAGGAATTTCCATGCGGTTTTCACCAGGATATAAAGTGACTCATGAGGAAGGTTTAGGTATATACTTTGTCAATTCAGGACAACGTACGCCGGGCCCGCTAGTTTTATTATGAGGACCAAGAAGTAAATCTACAAAAAAATATCGAAAACATCGAATAGTTCTTGCATGACGCGCGCACGACGTCAGTCCTCTATTATTTTATTGCTATAGATCATTGGCGTCAGAATCTTAAATTGCTAACGGTTGACAGCCCCACTCACCATGAGTGTTCTAACTGATGAATATGGCCGTGGCGTGTCCGGCTTTAGATTTACCCTTCATTCTTTCTAGACGCGGGGCCGTTCAACGGTATCTATTCAAGGGAATAACGGATTATCAAATCGCATTGAAATAAAATAGAAACCATACAATTTTCACGATCGAGCACTACGTTTGGAATTTTATTATCTCTATCTATAATCTCTTTGAGAACAGTTCTGAATAGTCGTTCAAAATGATCGCCTCTGCTTTCTTCCATAGCATTGGACGCACGGCTTAGGAACAATTGCTTTAATAATATGTAGGTGGTAGAGGCACGCTGAAGCTATTACCGGTTTCAGTAATAGTACCACCCTCTCGCAGAAACACCCACGTGAAGTAACAGTGCTGCATTGTTGCGTTTCGTTCGGTCAGTGAGAACGCCGGAGGCCCACCTTTAAAAGGCAGGCAACGCACTTGCGACTTCCCTGGTGTTGCTAGTGTCTATGGACAGCAGTGATCACTTACCATCAGGTGACCCGTCTGTTTATTTGCCCCCTATAATATAAAACAAAACTAACATCCTTATCCTTATATCCTATAACATTCGACATAAGCAAAAAGTTCACAAAGTAAACAAAGTTATGGGTTTACTTTCACTTTCCTGCGTATACGCACTAAACCGCTTGCCCTATTTCTCCATAGTAAAAAAAATACACAACACTGAACGCGTAATACTTATAAAAATCGGAGTTGAGTAAAATTTTATAACTTTATATTAAATGTAATATACAGTATACAGAAAAAATATCAAACATAAAAAATACAAAGTCAGTCACATGGTGTTCCTAGGCGGTCACCCATCCAAGATCTGACCGCGCCCGACGTTGCTTAACTTCGATGGTCGGGCGAGAACCGGTGCCTTCAACAGTCTATCCGACCACATTTTGTCGCACAAAAAGGTTGCTGATCATAATTTCAAAGCCCTCTCATATAAAGTTACACTTAAAAAATGTGATCAAAATCTGTCATGTGAAAATTAATTTTATTTATATAAAAAATGGTGCATCCAATTAATTATTCGTAATATTTATCCTGGTATTTTTCCTTTTACCCGTATCTGGTGTGTAAAACAAGGTTCATACCAGAATTTTAAGTAGCAATTATGATTGTATAGTAATTTGTGCTAATTGTCGCATAACTGATATAAGAGGTCAATGGAGCCTAGCGAGTTATCAGTGTTTTCTATCTGTATTCTGTCTGTGTGCATTTCAACTGATAACTCAAAACACACCCACAGAGTATATTATTTACACAATACATCTTTAGCGCAATATCATACATTTAAAACGATTGCTTGATTTTCGAAGTAAAAACTTCTTTAGCCGAGCGATTTTTGGTAGGAGAAAATTTATGGGTTCGCGTCACCGATGACCTCGACATGCTCGTAACGTATTGCGCATGCGTCAGTCTAGCGACAGATATTACATAGGCCTGTGCACGTGTATATTTTGTATTGAGCTTGTGCTAGGAGCTGCCAGCTGACAGATATCGATTACATTTTTGGAGTGTAACTTTTGATATGTTTGATTAATTAATAAAAATGTATATAATTATTGCTCAATGCTCAACATGTGAGAACCAGACTACTGTTAATAATTTAAAATTATTAATTATGAATGCAAATTCAAATTGATTTAAAAATTCTTAAGAAAATACAGTTATTTCACTGTTTTTAGTTATCACTTCTGTCGGCAGTCCATCGAATAATCTCTGAATTTGTCGGTCAGATTTTAATTATTCTTTTTATATTGTAACTTATTGAGAAAAGCTGATTATCATTATGATACGTCCTATGGGGGCATTCCCTACAAAATGTACAACGGTTATTACCTTACGCTAAGCGAAACGAATTAATAGTGCGGGTGGGCGGTGTAAGAGGCGATCTGTAAATGCCTATGTCAGGGATACATAAGTCGCATGAAAAGCTTCCTAAATAGTCGTATTGTGTAGGGGATTAGTTAATAGTAACGAAACTCTATTAACAATAATTCACAATTTGAAAAAATAAGCCTAATAACTGCTACGCATAAACTTATAAAGAGAATAAGTTATGAATGATTACATATTCGCTGCGTAATGAACTTTTGTTGTATAACTATGTATTATTATTATTTGATAACGAATCAGCTGTATCGCGAATTTTCCTTAACGTCTGATAACAATGTACATGAATAGGAAAACAACGGAAATTGCCCATTTATTAAGTCCAATATCTCGTTCAGACGAGTTTTACCCGAATATTGAAAGATAAACAGAACATTGGCTGTTGTTTGTAATCGCTGCGTCCGCGATATCATATCGCCGCAATACATACATAGACACACGCTTGCATTATCTGTTGTCATGGAGCCTATATTTGCAAATCGTATGGATATGAAAACTGCGGACTTACTTTTTTATATCTGTGAATGTTGCCATGACAAAGACGAATATATATCGCGACAGCATTTTTATATATGGCTTTTGTATGTTGTACAACTAATCATGCAAAAAATAATAATAGAATTTATCTCTCTCTCTCTCTTTACTGGCGATTTTCCTTGTCTCTGTCTCTTTGTATTGTACACAAGTCTGTGTGTGTGAGAGAGATTTTCAATCACTAGTTGAACAATAAAACACAGATCATCCGCACATACGTGCACACATGCACATACACATATAGTGGAAGAGTTTTATATCTTCCCCTATTTTCAGAGTTAGTTTAGATTAGCCTAGTTGTCACACACGAAATACACGTTTGAATTGGTGAGGCTCACATGCCGGTACACATGTGTACCTTACGAATTCTTATATGTATAAATAGTTAGCTTAGTTTAGCTTAGACAGATTCGCGGTGTTGCATCCAAGGCAATTGTAATGGTGGTAGAGCCACGCTGAAGCTATTATATTATAGGGTAGTACCACCCTCTCATAGAAACCCGACGTGAAGTAACAGTGCTTGCATTGTTGCGTTTCGTTCGGTCAGTGAGAGCGCCGGAGGCCGACCTCCCCTCCCCCTCTCCTTCTCTCTTCTCCCTCCCCTAACCCTTCCCCCCAAAGGGTGGCAACGCACTTGCGACTCCTCTGGTGTTGTTAGTGTCTATGGACATGTGTCATGATCACTTAACATCAGGTGACCCACATGTTCGTTTGCCTACTATGACATAAAAAAAAACAGGCCAAGCCAATGTTCGGTCACCCTAGCACCCTTCAGCTTGTTGCCAAGCCGCAAAGTGCCCGATGAAGCTATGAAGGCCCGTCAGGCCAATAGCGTGGACAGTTAGAAATAAAAAGTGTGTGGTTGAGAGCTAAAGTGTGTTGCAGCAAAAACATAAGGATTTTTGTTACCCCGTACAAGATTTTTTTTCTTTTTAATAATACAATATCAATCATAAATAATTTAAACCGTAATTAAACAAGTCAAAGAGAGTAAAAATCACTTTATTATCCTCGTAATAAAAACGTTAAAAAACAAGCCATTAATTGTCTTAACTTCACGGATATCGTTGTTATTCTGTCCATGTGTAAATTAATACAAGGTTGGTTAATTTCGAGTGGTAGTGCTAAGTGCTAAATACGCTGTGCGCCTAAATATGTACGCGGTAATGTTTATTTACGTTTCCTTTTCACGTAAAATCATTATTCTACCTCTTCATTATTTACTACGTTGAGAATATTTACCTTCAAAACAAACTCATTGAACCGCATTCGATTTCTATGTATTTATTTAAGTTACCAACAGTCCAGTCATAAATACATTGTTATTAGAATAAAGTGTACAGTTCAATATTTTTTCCAGATATGATCCTATTTACAGAGAACAACGGCATGCATATCAAATATTATTAGTGTATATTATACTTTAAATAATTAAGAAGGTAAAATTAAAAAATGAAATAACGAGCGGGCCCGGTGGACGCCCCTCCTGCCTAGTCTATACTAATATTATAAAGTTTGTGAGTTTGTGACGTTGTAGGGGGTAATCAAAGGAACTACGGGTCCGATTTCAAAAATTCTTTCAGCGTTATATAGCTCATCTATTGACATATACATATAATCACGCCAAGACCAATAGCAGCGGAGCACCAATGAAGAATGTTTCTAAAAATCAGCTGAAATCTGCTGAAAGCTGAAATCTGCTGAAAGCTGAAAATGAGCGCTTAGTGTTTCTCATAACGCTAGCATATGCTGAGCTGGACACCATTTCATAATGCACAGATATGCATATTTTTGTCCATTCTTGTATACTTGTATTTTATGTTGTGCTTTATGAATAAAATATTTCTTTCTTTCTTTCTTAAACTCGGAGTTTTTTTTTCTCTTGAGAGCTTCCGCTGCGTGCCTTTGAATGTTCGTAAGGGAAATAAATAAAAATCTTTTCGAAAACTTTGTTGCCTACAACTGCCTATAAATGCCTACATTTCATAAACAGCTATATACGGAAGTGTTAACCACATCTAATTATATTAACGTATAAGAGCTATGTTTAAAATGTATGCGTATATATGTGAATTCGACTATTAGTTCAGTAAACATGGATAACCTAGGTAATTACTGAATTGGATAGCTTCCGTCTTTATTCCATGTTTCATGCTCTCTTAGTGAGCCTATAACAGTTTTTTAGGTCATAAGCTTTTATAACAAAGTCACAAAGGGCATTACCGATTTGCCGGATAGTAAGTTCAATCACCATGTCAAGCGGGTTTTAATATATAATATGTGAACGATAGTGACGTCTGGAAATGACGCCCCTCTTCGAGCGTCCGCCAAAAACGAACATAACTATGTCTATAATAAAATATGTTGTGCGATATGTTATGTATAATTAAAATATAAATGACTATGTTTTCCGAATTGGTGATAGTTTTGACGTTCATAAGCGCCTTCTCAGGACGTAAATGGTATAAAATACTTTTGATTTTAACTACTTACATATTATCACGAAAATTTGCATACATGTTGTCAGTGATGCAGAAAATAAAATAGGGTACTTTTTAACGTATCCAGAAGATAGATCAGATCATTTGTAGGCTGGAGGTTTCATATCGCTTATCACCGGAAGAGTGAAATAAATATACATAAGTGCTTCAATAATTGTAGTTTTAATGTATCACACTATGATGTTACAATGTTTATTACAATCTTATCCTTACTAATATTATAAATGCGAAAGTAACTCTGTCTGTCTGTCGCGCTTTCACGTCAAACTACTTTTTAATGCGAAAAAAGGGTTGAAAGGGGGTGATGAAAAGTTGTATGGAAGTATCGTCATTTTTAGAGCTAAACGCATGAAATTAATTTTTTAGGTTGTTGATTCAATATAAATAAATATGACATACAAAGTTTGCAAAAGTTTTACCCTCAAGGGTGTAAAATAACAGTAGGAAATAGGGGATGAAAGTTTGTATGAAAATATGTAAGGTTCAGCTTCGATTTGAAAAATTAGATTAGATAGTTCATTTATCTATATATCATCACGCTAAGACCAATAGGAGCGGAGTACCAATAAATAATGTTTCAATATCGTCTTTTTTTTTCCTTTTGATAGCTTCCGCCGCGCGTTAGTTAGCCCAACGTAATTATACCACACGGACGAAGGCACGTGCAGAAGCTAGTATCCTATAATATAAAGTACTCTGTGCAATGTTATATCAAAGCGTGTCTATGCGTCCGACCAGAGAGTGTCAGTTTTTTTGGATAACGCGCGAGCGTTACATTTTGAAGCCCCTGAATACAAGTCTTTTAAGACGTATAATAACGCGACCAAAGACATATGCAAAAATTAGCATTCTTTTCATGTATAAAAACTTTGATAAATAAACAAAATTATATAAATACAACATTCATACCTGTTCACTCTTTGTAGGTAAATAAATTAATAGCGTAATATTAGCAGAAACACGCTAACCGAACTGGCAATCTAACTTTACGATTGTATTGTTTACTAAACAAAAACAAATACATTTTTTATCCTTATACGTATTGTATTAAGGTGAAATTTTCTTCGCACAGTTTCTCTAGTCTCCTGCGCGTAGCAACAGCGGTGAGAAAGCAACTACTGGTTCTTGTGTGAATAAATTATGTACTCGATTATAAGAAATTTTCTAGTTGAAATGCGATGTTTTTGTACGTCTCCAGCGTATAGAAACTTCAGATTATACACTACGTATTGGCAAATAACGATAAAAATTAAATAACTTTTAATAATTGATTCGGTATTGTACAATCCAGGAATGCGTCGATATCTAAAAAAATCCATTTGCAACTGTTCTGATAGAGATATACTATATTCCAATATTATTCGTTCCCAGTCCGTTAGTGGTATCCGCCGCAAAATACGAACCCGTACCAAACGCTGCGCGTTGTAAAAGATGTCCGCGGCATATTTTTACCGACCCTCCCGATGAAATAACGCCGTCCATAGATACTAACAACACCAGGGGAGTCGCTAATGCGTTGCCAGCCTGCGTTTGCGAGAGGGGACGAGGAAAGGGGGAGCGGAAGGGCGCTCTCACTGACCGAACGAAACACAACAATGCAAGCACTGTTACTTCACGTCGGTTTTCTGTGAGAGGGTGTTACTATCCCGGGCGAGCCGACCCATTCGTGCTGAAACCAGTAATAGCTTCAGCGTGGTTCTACCACCTCTAAAAAAGGAAGGGCAAAGCACTGGACATCGCCTCTTTAAATTTGCGCGGACCCCTAATTTTACCTTATGTCACTTCTTATAATTTCCACTACCTTTTTTTTTTATGTGGGGATATCCCTTATGAATACACCGAGATCTCTAGACTTCATCGTGCCGCCCCAGCGGTTGGCCCAGCAGCGATATTGCTGCCGCCGGGCCTCGTCCTGTTAGGAGACAGCCGTGTACACACCGGCCGTCTCCTCCGTCCGCCGGACCTGTGCAATAGGAAGATGGGCCCCCCGACCCATCTTCCCTAGGTCCTGCTACGGTGGGAGGAGGCGGTAAAACTGCCGCCTCCTCCTGCCTGTCCTCCGTTGGCGAAGAGGGTCACTTTGAGGATCTTGCTCACGGACCCTCTCCGCCGCCTCTTTCTGCGCGACGACTTCCTCGCAGAAGGAGGCCATTGCATTCCAGTTATCCTCACTACCGAGCATGGCCGCAACCACGCTCGGCAGTGAGAGGTCTTGCCCTACCGCCGCAGCCAGAGTGCGACGTTGCTCCTCCCACGCAGCACACTCAGCCAGAGTGTGCTGCGCGGTGTCCGGGTCAATGCCGCACTGATGGCATACGGCGGTCGGCTCCCTGCGTGCTATCCGGTGCAGGTATCAACCGAAACAACCGTGCCCAGTCAGGATCTACCAGTGAAAGTCCCATCAAAATCGATTCAACAATCCCAGAAATTAGCCGGAACATACAGACAAATCTTTAAAAATTTGACTTTTTAAAAGATTTATACATATGTAGTTTCTTATTAATTTCATTTAAAGCTGTTATTCTGACATTACAAAAATACACTTTATTTTTATTTTTTTGTATAGATGACAATATTTGAGCTTTTCTACATACATTTACGATGGGAACCTAATTAACAAAAACTGAAATGTTACCACAAAGGAATGAAATTATAATGATTAATAATTGATCACAAATCTAAAGAAGAAAGGAAATTTTTCTTTTATAATTTAAAAATTTTAGAACCACTGTACCCCGGTAATAATGTTTATGATAATAATGAGACAGAGCATTTGTTCCACTTGGTTTTAAAGTCGTTATTTCTATCTACAAAAGAAATAATTATATGCTGCATAACAGTATAATTTATGTTACAGTGAAGTGAGACCGTTTACTGTACATCGAAACAGCAATGCATATTCCATTTTAACAGCGACTAAAGAAAACTTTATGAATAAAACGGCACGCTTTTTTTATTATTTTATTTTTACGAACCAATATTTTAGTTGATTATTACTGCCATTTTCGAGTAGGTAAAAAAATTACAAGTGTCTTGTGGATAATTGCAATGTTATAGCAGGATGGTGGCCCTCTCGTTATAACTTTTCAGGGAGTTTTTGTGGCATCTCAGAGATCAAACTCCGTGATATTATTTTCCATTCACTTCAAAATTTAGATTCAAATAACACAAGATTATGAATGAAATATAAAAGCCACTACATTACAAACTAAGATCTCGCTAAAAGTTAATCTTTTTTTTTATGTCATAGGCGGCAATCGAACAGATGTGTCACCTGATGTTAAGTGATCACCACCGTCCATGGACACTAACAACACCAGAGGAGTTGCAAGTGCATTGCCACCCTTTGGGGGGAAGGATTAGGGGAGGGTGAGGGAGAGGAGAGGGTAGGGGAGGTGGGCCTCCGGCGCTCTCACTGACCGAACGAAACGCAACAATGCAAGCACTGTTACTTCACGTTGGTTTTCTATGAGAGGGTGGTACTATCCCGGGTAAGCCGACCCATTCATGTTGAAATCAGTATTAGTTTCAGCGTGACTCTACCAGCATTAGAAACTGCACGCTTTTAAATACTAAGTTGCAATAATTTACAGAGTAAATAGATTTTATATATATATATTTATAACTGACTGTCAAACCTCATTTACGTCGGAACTTGTTGATGTTTTATATATAGTTCTATTTTTAAGTGTGACAAAGGAAAGCGATAGGGATTATAGAATTTATTTGGCAACGGCCATGACCATGAAAAACACATGGAATTACAAGTAACTGATAATAAAATATACAAAAACAAATAGTCGGTTACATAAAGATAAGTATGTGTAATAAGTATGTGTTGATTCATATTAACATGTAAATGTTTTATTGGTTTTTTACTATTGTCAGAATAAATATAAAAAAGAAAAAAATTAAGCTATTGTTTAGTTTCATTAAATAAGGGTTGTTTGTTACAGTTCTTAACATAGTTGTACACAATACAATTTAGCTTTAAATGTTTATTATATCATATGCATAATATCGAAACAATTTAAGGGTAAACCAATGCCAATTTTAGGTTCCTATAATAATATTTTGACTTTTTTTTTCTTTCGGTATGGCCTCTGCCTATGTAGGCAATTTCGCCAATGTACCAACATTTTGTATTAAGCTCTTGACTATATCACGCTCAAACTCGAACTTAGACCTTAACTTGGAGCATCCAAAAAGATTGTATAGCATTTTTTTAAATAGTTAATATAAAAGTAATATATAGAGTTAGTTAAAATAGGCTACACAATACTGTGAAATGTTCCCTTACTGTCATAAAAAACCCCATCAAATTTGGTTAACTAATCACAAAACATTAGTCCAGATAAACAGCACACATCTTCTTACCCTTATGCCACCTAAGCAGGTTCAGCACCACACGTTTCTCATGTTGTGATGATTTGGCTTAATTTTTACGATCGGTCGCCTGTCTGTCATCAACCCCTCTTGGGATTATTTTCTTCTACCACTATATATCTATGATTATTATATTTTTAGCACTCGCTGTACTACTATTGACTTGCTATTGACTACAGTGGGGGTATTACTAATGACTTGACACGCCATTGGTCGAATGTTATCGGCCGGTCGTATCTTGCCTGAATTGCTATAAAAGGCGAGTCTGTCGAGTCATTGGGAACATTCGTGCCCGGTCGTCTTTCTGGAAGGTTGTATCGCGTGATTATTATTATATTGCGTGAGTTCTTTCCAATTTACGTTGCTATTTGTACTTCTCTGGGTTTTATGAATTATTGTGTTACTTGAGATTTAATTGTTGATGTGAGTTTTCGTGTAGAGATATGTATTTGTGTTATTGTTTTTATATAAATCCATTTCTGTTATCTAATAATATATAATTGCAAGGTCTGATACATACATCCTTCAGCTTTACAATTTCTCTGTAGGCTTTAGCTTTGGTAGGCTATTTATAGATTCTGTTTGAGCGGCACTACCGTTCGGTATAAAAGCGAAGTTGTTCAAGAGAACAAACACTTCAATACTATTTATATGTATAATAGTCAAATTAAACAATACAAAATTAAAATATAATGGATCTCTTTTATATTTTTCTCAAACAATCGGCTACAAATTTCACGATTCTCATACAAAAGGCAGTCATTAGGTTTCGTTTTATACTTCTATTTGCCTTGGCTTTTGTTTATTCCTTTATTGCCTATTGTTATCGAAAAGAAAAGTATTTATTTGGAAAATCCAACAAAAAAATAAAACAAGACGACATTTATTTAAAGATGGCGTCATCAGGTCAATCGTTTCGAAAAAGATTGTAAATTGAACTAAAGCGCTGACAGTATTATGTTTTCTTTCTTGTTAACAAAATTTTAATTTTACAAAATACTTTGTACTTCTAAATACTACGAATAAATTTGCATAAATCTAGACGTAAATAACACACGGTTGATAAACTGTACAGATGTCTTGAATGAACTGTTGTAGTTTTCCATCAAACAGGTGTATGTCTTTAACTTTTTTTTTAAATAGATATTGAAGAGGATTGCACCAAATCGTTTGAATATAAACTGAACTATTTAAATCATTCATTCAATTCAATCATCATCATCATATAGGTGGTAGATCCACACTGAAGCTATTACTGGTTTCAGCATGAATGTGTAGGCTCGCCCGGTGTACTACCACCCGACACACAGAAAACCGACATGAAGTAATAGTGCACGCATTGTTGCGTTTTGTTCGGTCAGTGAGAGCGTCGGATGCCCACTTCCCCAACCCTCACCTCCCCCCACCTGTACCCGAAACACAGGCTGGCAACGCACTTGCGACTCCCCTGGTGTTGCTAGCGTCTATGTACGGCGATGATCACTTAACATCAGATGATCCTGTTCGTTTGCCTCCTATGTTATAAAAAAAAATCATTTACTTCAGAATTGCTGCACCTATCTGGCTAATTTTCTTCTTCTTCATTTTATTTTTGGCAACCAATCTTCTAGATTATTACTGCCATTGTCGAGTATGCAACAATATTAAGAGTATCTTGTAATACTTTCAATGGCGTGACAAGATGGTGGCCTTCTTGTTAGAACTTTCCAGGGAGTTTTCGTGGCATCTCAGAATTCATGCTCCGTGGTATTATTTTCCATCCACTTCACACACATCACAATAACCGAACTATATTACTCAAGATGTCACCGATGTTACAAATTATAGATCAACACAAGATTATGAATAAAATATAAAATCCCCTACATGACATTACACGATCCCGCTAAAAATTACAATTATCTATATACATCTATATAAATAGACTAAGCACATGGGCATAACAAAGACTGGTGCGGTGTTATTACAAAAAAGTTATATACGTATTGAACCCTGGCTTTAAAAAGGTCTCATATTAAATGCACCGCGGTCGCTGAATGTTCGCCATCTTGCTCTTTTGTCTCGCTTTGGTTACGTTAGGTTAGACTTGCGAAAAAAGGATAACGCGAACTTGCCTCGGGCGAGCCCGGTGCATTTATTAGGAAACTTTTTCAAACCAAATATTTAATATGTATTTAACTTTTTTGTAATAACACGGATGTTGTTTTATTTTTGAGAAAAGTTAGAATATAGCTTGTTTTTTTACATTTCATTAGATAGACTTTATTTTCCAAAGTTGTTGTTTTCGCAAAGAGATCATTTGGTATTGTTACTATGAAGGGAGGGAGGTGTGATCGTAATTCGATACGATTCAGTACTCACTCCTTTGACGTGTTGCATGAGCATAATATTAAGTCATCAAGATTTGTTACTCCTGATGTAGATACAAGTCAGAGAGTCGTGGTAATTTCAAAGTCCGTTAAATGTCTTAAGTTTAGCAATCACATGCTTCACAAAATTATCTAACGATTTTATTGCAGACTCCTTCTACGTCAAGCCCAAAAGATCGAATGGGCATGTACGGAGATTATCACAAAGCATTATGTTCCCTGGTCTCTTCCTGCTAAACCTGGGGAAAACTTGAAGCAAGTGTTCAAAGTTAGATAGACTAGACAGTTAACAACACGTGTATTGTAACAACGGTTTAAAACAAAATAATTTTTGCAACATCTTAATGTGATGCTTATCTTTGAAATGGCTACACCGATCTTGATGGGAGTTTTACTGTCAAAGAGAGGAACTTTTTAAAGCATTACCTAGGCTTGATATCATTATACTTTTCTGTAGAAAGAGGCTAAGCAATAATGACAAAATTTCGATGTATTATAAAACTATTGAAACGAAGTGGTGGTTATCAGCTAGTTAATATAAAAAATCTCACTAACCGGTCAGTGTGCACATTCTCCGGCTATTAATATCCTGCATCACTTGACGCATAACGCCGCCTAGAGCGTTCGCGTCGCCAGAAGTCGATTGTTTCGACAGCCATTCCGTTTCTAACTCCATCGACAACTGCCAAACACAATTTTTATAATATCATTACGGTATCATTATCATGCAATAATATTATAAGTAAAAAGGCGTAGTTAAGTTACAAGCGCTTCGACAGCGCCTTGTTAAAACTTCCAACTTATTTTTTATATCTGCCCCGTCAATCCGTCCGTATCTAAGCAACACAACTACTTCCACATTTTATCTAAGACAGTGTGGTGTTACAATATTACTTTACGTATGTGCGCGTTATAGTACCATCTGCTTTGTCAAAATATCAAGTAAGAGTAGGAAGGATGTACACCTTTTTACTTATAATCAAATCAAATCAAATCATTGTTATCATAGTTTTATTTGAATTTTTAACACAGGAACTAAGGAATTTTATCAATCGCTTCTATCTTCAACATTAGGACGTAGGCTGCGGTGGCGAACCTTTTTATATATGCCTGTCGAATATTACATTATTTTCGTACAACCCACGTTATTTAGGGGAAGGGGAGGTAGGCCTCCGGCGCTCTCACTGACCGAACGAAACGCAACAATGCAAGCACTGTTGCTTCACGTCAGTTTTCTGGGGGTTGGGTGGTAATACTTCGGGCGAGCCGACCCATTCACGCTGAAACCAGTAATAGCTTCAGCGTGGCTCTACCACTTATAAAATCGAGAAATTCTCAGTAGGAAATTAACTACTTAGAAACTGAATTGAATCAAAGGGCTGGCTTAAAAACTATATAAAAGATTAAGCTATATAAGTATTACAGTACTAATTTTTTTATATTTTATATACTTTAGCATTTACCACATCCTCATCTGTTGTCTAATTTGGGTTTAAGATGGTAAAAACGCTACCCCAGTGGGAACCGATTATCAAATACAACTGTCGGAACCCATCTATATGGCCTGTATCTATATCTATGTGTGTGACTGATTGTCTGATTTTTAAATTGAGGGTGGAAGCTTGTCAGGCAGACTTAAAGAAACCCCTACAACCATGCTAATGGTTTCATCCGTGATTGGTCAAGTCAATAAAACTATTCCAGGTTAATATTCTTGGGTAGTAACCCTATCAATGGCTGACGTCATATAATACTGAGCTCCTGATTGTAATCTATACTTCCGAACGAACTAATAAATAGCATGTAGATTATAGCCTAGGTTTTCCGGTAAAGCTATTTTTGTACACCACTCGACGCTTGAACTCATTCGCATCTGATGGAAAGTGACTTCTTCGAGGCTGATACGCTTTCCCTCGGTCAAACCTGATTCAAACTTCTTTCGAAGACCTATATTCAGTTGGCTCTTTCGTTCATAGGATTTTCATAGATTCCAATAAGACAGTTTTGATAGTATGCTTACCAAATACTCCGTGAGTTTCTTGACTAGCGGTTCGAGGTGGACGGTCCTCGCCCAGGCGTCGCAAACGAAGCATAGATTGAAATAGTAAGCGTTCCTAGCGTACTTCTTGTTATCTATACGTACAGGGAAGCCCAGGATCTTGGAGCCGAGGAGAGTGCTGTGAATGTTATATGTATATATTAATTCATTGCTACATCTACTATTGTGTGTAGGCATTTCCTCGTATGTCGATATGGGAGGCAGTGGCAGATTGGATAATTAAGCGTTCTTAGGAGTTGCAGATTAAAACTGCTTCCTCCTTTAGTGGATAGGGACTATATCACTACATAGTATAAAACAAAGTCGCTTTCTCTGTCCCTATGTCTGCTTAAATCTTTAAAACAACGCAACGGATTTTGATGCGTTTTCTTTTAATAGATAGAGAGATTGAAGAGGAAGGTTTATATGTATAATAACATCCATTAAATAGTGGAGAAATACTGTTATTTTTGAGGTTTCTAATGTGCTGTTGTAAATAATTACATAACCGATTCGATGCAGACGAAGTTGCACGGGTCAACTAGTTATCTATAAAACAAAGTGCTCTGCCACGTCTGTCTCTCTGTTCGCGATAAACTCAAAAACTACTTAATGAATTTTCATGCGGTTTTCACCAGTAGATAAAATGATTCACGGGGAAGGTTTAGGTATATAATTTGTCAAAGTTTTTTTTATTATCAGGACGAGATATCATCCGCCGGGCCCGTAAGTTGCTCATATAATAAAATACCAATAAAATATATCCTTTAAGTATAGCTTTATCGAATCTTGAATGATAATATTTTTTTAAATATATCTTGTCGCATAAAGGGACTGGCCTTTATTGTCTATTAATCCAGAATTTTTAGTACAGAAATATCAGAAAAAGTAAGATGAGTTTTAAAACAATACATATAGTTAAGACGTGTGAAATAAAATATTCAGATAGTCTCGGGGTACTTTTTTATATATTATAGGAGGCAAACGAACAGGTGGGTCACCTGATGTTAAGTGATCACCATCGTCCATAGACACTTGCAACATAGACCTAAAGAATCGCTTGTTGCGCACTGTTACAAGCTCTGTCCAGTGTGAGTACAAACCAGTAATAGCTTCAGCGTGGCTCTACCACCAAGAGGTTATACTTTATCCGTGTTATTACAAAAAAATTAAATACGTATTAAATACTTGGTTTAAAAAAGTTCGCGTTATCCTTTTTCACAAGTCTAACCTAACGTAACCATAGCGAAACAAAAGAGCAAGATGGCGAACATTCAGCGACCGCGGTGCATTTAATATGAGACCTTTTTAAAGCCAGGGTTCAATAATTATTTAACTTTTTTGTAATAACACCGTATAGGTTTTAGTGTTTGACCACAACCTCATCTACAGTTCATGACGCTGTGGTCTGAGACGGTTAACTTCGACGGGAACTGGCAGTTTCCGGAACAAGTGCAGTTTCCGGAACACATCAAACATGCTTGGCGATACATTTTCAATTTGAGAGGTGGTAGCTTGCCAGATCCTAGGACCATGCTATGGTTTCACCAAGATGTATTCTTGCACCGAATGGTTCGACTCAGTCGCAAGGATTTGAACCTCTATGGAACGATGTCAAAAATATCAAGCGGGTTTTAATATCTAAAGGCTATTATAGGGTGGATCAATATGTGAACGATTGTGACGTCTGGAACTGACGCTCCTCTCTGTGCATCCACTAATAACGAATGTATTTATATATGTTCTGATAAAATATATAATATGAAGAGATAAATCAGATCGAGTTTCTTGCCGGTTCTTCTCGACGACTGGGTTGTTTTCCGAACCGGTGGTAGCTTTGACGTTCATAAGCGCCTTCTCAGGGCCTAAATTGAATAGAGGCTATTTTGATTTTGATGCGGTGACCGAACACGATATTAATTGAGCCATCATCGCTTAAAAAAATCGAGGATTGAGCATTGCCAGCAAGACATAAAATTGAATACTTTTTTCAGCACAGATATAGGTCCTTTTTTATCGTGGGAAATCCATTATTTATTATTATACTAGCGCGCCATGCAGACGTTGTCCCGTCCTGATTATAAAAAAAATCCTTGACAAATTATATATATATATATATACCATAACGTTACTCATGAATCACTGTATCCACTGGTGAAAGCCGCACGAAAATCCGTTCAGTAGTTTTTGAGGTTATCGCGAACAGACAGGCGCGGTAGGGGACTTTCTTTTATACTATGTAATGATATTCTTATACCTCCTACATTAGATACAACCATTAAATATCATTATGAACAAAAATATTTACATAGTAACTTGGCAACAATAAATAGTTTAATAGTTTTCGTGTCGGTCTCTCCATTTCCTTATTTATTTTAACAACGCAACGGATTTTGATACGGTTTTACGGTTTCATTATCATTTAAAGAATTTTATTCCAGACTGTTCATGAGTATTTAACATGCATACTTATTTATTTATTTCTTCATTGACACATCAACGACGCTTTCACAAAATGTTACTTATATCTAATAATCCACAAGTTCAGGACAGTGTGAAGAATCCTTACAGATGTGCACATCTTGCGCTATATTTTATCTCAGCACACAGCAAAAGAAATTAAATTCAAATTATAGTTTAACAAAAAATCAATATGCGTATAACTTAAATAGTTCCGAGCGATATTTCCTGAATGAGCAGTTGAAGATGTCAATATCATTGTTATTAATTTCATTATACAATTGTTTCATACGATTGAGAGGCGAACAGATGTTCGTTCGTAAAAACAATTTGGAAAAAACAGTCTGAATGGGATATCGTGGAACCTTTCTAGGAACCTTTATATGCATATGTTTTAGGCATATCATATAATGTATATACGAAGTAGAAAAAAGTCTACGAATTTTAATAAAGTTCTAAAAATATTCTATTGGCGCTATGTACACGCTCTAGCTAAGCCTTATAAGATACATCTAAATAATGGCTATTATAGGGTGGATCAATACGTGAATGATTGTGACGTCTGGAAATGACGCCCCTCTCGGTGCATCCACTAATAACGAATGTGAATATTTATATTACTATAGAAATATATGACATGAAAAAATAAACCAGATCGAGTTTCTTGCCGGTTCTTCTCGATGACTGGGCTGTTTTCCGAACCGGTAGTAGCTTTGACATTCATAAGCGCCTTCTCAGGGCCTAAATTGAATAAAGGATATTTTGATTTTGAATGTTCTACAAAGTTGTTTGTCTTAAAAAGCCTACAGAAAAATCTACCATAATATGTACTAAGAATAACCTCTGGTAACTAGGTATTCTTATCTTTTCATTATAATTGAAAAATAATAGGTTTATCGCGACGTTATTTTGATCAGAATAATATCAATCCTCGTTTAATTAAATACGTTAATGACAGACTAATTTAATATAGATCAAAACTGCCTTTTACAGTATATAATTTTAACCAATAACATTGCTCAATCTCCCGGCTAATGTGGTATGTCCTTCTATAGCATGGGGTCCTTCAAGCATAAAGGGGGAGAGACATGATTGACAACACAGCGGCAATCGGCGATGAACGTTTTGTCTCTTGGTGGTAATCGTTGTTTTTGAATTGTAATGTAAGGCATAGTGCAGTCCCGTTGCCGTGATACAACTTAAAAAAATCGAGTGTGAGTTGCACGTAGTACACGTAAAACTTACTATTCTGATTAGTTTTTAAGAGAATGAGATGAATACACTATGGAGGTGGTAAATATTAGTTTTGGCATTGTTTTATAATATACTAGCCGACCCGTGCCCAATTCGTTGGGCGGTAATACGTAAGCGTGGAATGATTATTTTGCGCTAAGACGCAGCGGAAGCTCTGAAAAGGAAAAAATACCCCGATTTTGCAACATTCTTCATTGCTGCTCCGCTCCTATGTGTCTTAGCGTAATGATATATAGCCTATAAATGAGCTATATAACACTGAAAGAATTTTCCAAATCGGACTGGTAGTTCCTGAGATTTCCCCTTACAATGTCACAGACTCTACCTCTTTATAATATTAGTATAGATAGTATAGATTAACTATGTTAATACACAACACAGAGTAATTTTTAAAAGTGCACGATAGTCAATACGATAGTCACGATAGTCAACAAACAATTATGTGCTATAAGTTACTCTTTCTTTGTACATAATAATTATAGTATGTATATATAATATATCGATTACATTAGGAATATAGTATAGTATGCAGATTCCGTGTATGGGCCCGTATACAATGGTAGAGTAGTGGGGACGCGGACCGCTACGAACCATCGCATAAAGGAGAGGGAAACTACATATATAGCAACGCATTTTATCTCATTCTCTCACAGTCTAAAACCTAGACATACATTTATAGCTATCTCTTTTTTGTAACACATTTCCGTTTTATAACATACAATTCACTTGAAAAATTAAAAGGATTTATAATTTAACGTCTGGCAAGCACAAATAGTACTAGATTTTTTACATTTATAGCTATCTCTTTTTCGTAACACATTTCCGTTTTATAATATACAATTAATTTGAAAAATTAAAGGATTTATAATTTAACGTCCGACAAGCACAAATAGTTCTAGAAATTTGTTGTCTTTGATGAACTATAAAAAATCGGTCAAAAAATTATCTAAATCGTTTAGACAATTATGATGTCATTATATTACAGCAACACGAAGAAGGGACAGGTTGCTAGTATTTTTTATTATATAAGAAAGATTTACTTTTAAATAAGACAAACTTTTATAATCATCAACAAATGGTATTACATTTTTAATGTGTTTGTCGTAATTAGTTAAACTGATAAGATAACGTCTTTTAAATAAGGTAGGATTTATTAAATACTTTATAATTAAAAAAAATTCTATTCACATTTAGATAAATAGTTAAACAATTTCGCTGTATAAACGAGTTTTTAATTATAGTCGTTAATGTTGCAGTTGTAGTTCTAGATACGCATAAGGGTTGGTGCGGTTAACAAAAGTTGTAGTTGCGGATAAGAAAGTTGTAGGTGCGGATAAGAAAGTTGTAGGTGCTGATAAGAAAGTTGTAGGTACGAGTAAGGAAGGCGTTGATGCGGATACGGGACTTGCAGAAGGTAATGCAGAAGTTAGTGGTTTACATGTTTATTATTGAGAACATTGTAAATACTTTAGCTTCTTTACGGTGAAATAAATTTCCTAGAATTTATGTTGTAGTACCATCTATCACATTATAGGCCAACTCAGGCTAGGCCAAATCAAAGCCAGCAAAACGTTCCGCGTCTAGTCATAATCACGTTAAAACTCTCGTTGATTGTGACGTCACAATTAGGTCGTCTTGTTGCTGCTCGTATGTTGGTGATAAGCCTTTAAATAGGCCGGCGCGAGCGGCGGATAATTTCTGTGCTGATTACGTGTATCTGTAGTTTGTTTTGTACACTTTGTTTAATTTTATATTCTGTTCAATAGGATAATTGAATATTTTTAAAAGCTTGCAATTTGAGACTTTTCCATATGTATCATGTTACGATTGTTTCATTGTAAAAATAACATAAAGGAATAAAATATACTCGATTTATAAAAAACAATTTATTAATACATTATTAACGAAACGTGTTTCAAACGAAAAGGACACTCCTCTATATTAATATCTTATGTATATTATACCTATGCATATACATATGTGTAAAAAATTAGATTGATATTTAAATAATATAATAATTATATAATAAAGTTATGTATTCAATAAACAGAATAGATATTATTTACAAAAGATTATATAACCATAATAATTTATTTATAAACATTGGTGTTCATCAGTCAAGTGACTGGGGGGTCTGGGTCTGGGGGTGTAAGGGGTGTCGAATAACATCGAAGATTTGAGAATATCCAAGCCAACCTCACCTGCACGTGGTGCACCCTGCTGAATAACGAACGAGGCAATGGCGAAAGCGGGGTGGTAGGGTTTTACAGCCTGACTGGGTCGCAACCACCATGTATATGGCGAAAAAGCCCGTCATAGTGATTCGCTTCTGCGGGTCGCGTTTCGGGATCAGCCGGTGCATAACCAGCCTTTCGCAGGCCGGCATGACAGCGGCGACCGGCGATGGATAGGGTGTCACTGTTTTTGGATTGTACTGTGGTTACCATCAGGAACAGAGCAGTTATTTTGCGTGCTACTATAAAAAAAAAGTGAAAGACTGAAAGAATATTGATTCCTTCCTTCCTTCCTAGATCAGGTCTAGGTATGAAACAGCATTGTTTATTAGTTTGTATAAAACCTTTCGAGATCAAATGGTTGATGAAACTGAAAAAAAAATATACCTATCTCTATTCGTATTTCAAATCACCAATATAATTTTGGATGCCCGTCGTATAAATTCTCTTTTTTTAAACAAAGTGTTTTTTTATTAGAACATCACATAATGGTGTTATTTGCATTATTATAGCTTAACTTAACATCGATTCAACTAAATTAACTAAATATTTAAATAAACAAACACTTACACGGTCAAAGTGCATCGTTGCAACTGCACTTTTGGTATTATATAGTGACTGACTGTATCGAAAATCTCCTTAGAAATATAGTTCTCTGGTACTTGGCAGGTAATCTTCGGGCCGGCCGTCGGATGAAATTCACACAGAAATATACAACGTATCGGACCTTCCTGTCCACATCCCTCGTAATACTTCATATTTCCATCCATTATAAATAAATTATTAATATCCATTTGCACGACACTAACGCATTTTATCTATATAAAACACATCACTTTAACACAAAGAACATAATAAATAACAAGTTTGACATACTAACACGATTTTTCGTACGTAAATATGATTACGCACATGTATAACACCACTCTCTAATGTGAAAATCAGACGACTAAATTTTATGGAATACTACGCGAGTAAAACTACTGTAGGTATCTACACTTTTGAAGTTTGGACACTTTATTGACGTTAATGACATAATGATGTAACTTTGACAAACGTTCCCGTTTGACAGTTGAATTTGTTGGCATTTTTACTCCAGTAGTGTGTTGCATTACTAAGAAAAAATTTAATACACATTCTAGTACATTTCACAAAAAAATGAAGTTATTAAATAAAATCTAAAGTTTATTACTTTTATAAATACAAAATATATGAACAAAACCAAAAACTTTATAAACCGAACAAGATATTGTATTATTAGCAAGCAATGTAAGAACGTTAGGATTAATTTTATTCGTATAATATTCATCTTTATTAAAAAATTTATACAAAAACAAATATCGATTACGTGTTATTATTTTTTTTTTTTGTATGTCATATCTTCTTAGGGATCTATATTTTTATTGAATTTCTAACGGTAGCAGCTGGAATGTGTTTTTGAAATCTTAAAAAAAGATCACTAATTACAATTAAAATTCAATCTTATAAGGGGTGTCGTGCAATAAATCCAACTTCATTCATAACAGTTGTAAATTCGCCAGTTTTTTGTTTTTAGTAATTTCTTAATGTATTATTGAATCGAATTAATAGAGTTTTAGTCAGATGTGGCACTGTAACCACCAACCAAGTTACTTTCAGAAGATTTAGTAGGAGAAATGTAAGACGTAACTCCGAATTTGTACACTTCTATGTGCTTTGACAGTTAGTTTGCAAATTGCCTTTCTTTTAACTTACTATCCGGTGTTGATCTGACGGGGCTTTAATGGTTTACCGAACTTTTTGAGTGAACGTTTAATGCAGTAAGTTGAATTACAAATTTAAAACTAACTCTAGGGTGCTGAAACGGCCAAACCCCGGCTTACGTGTTGCCTTGAACACAACCATGCGAGGTATACGTTGATGAGAGAAAGATGAATACCTTCGTGTATAGGCACATGAATACGAACATGTATTTCGAGTCGGATAATTTTGATTAAGACGTTACAAATAAAAAGAGGTCCTTTACAGAATTTACCGAACTACCGTGTGTAGATATATACACCTGTGTGGGGTGCAGTATGTTGCCTATTTTTAGCTAATGAATTTTGTATCATTGTGTCACGCTAACAATGGACTCCAAAACTCCACTCAGCTCCGTTACAATTATATATATAACATCTAGACAAATTAAGGATAAATAAATGCTAATTTTAGATTCCTGTAATGAAATCTTAGTTATGTTTTGTATTAAACTGTTGAATATAGTATGTGCAAACCCATACTTACTCATTTACCGCTATATTCAGAGCCACCAAAAAGATTGATGAGGATTGTGGAAGAATGTAACTTTTCAAGAGAAACATATTTTCGAGTAATAGGATCTGGCAACACTAATACCGGAACGGAATTATGTCAGATACGTTTTCTTGGATGAAAAAAACAAAAACAATGCAGTTCAAAATTTAGTAATTGTTTATGTAAATTTTAAACACATGACATGGAGCAACATACTTATAAATTACTTATAGGAGCAACTGGTAGTGTTGCGGCCTTGAAAATTCCACTTTTAGTTGAGCATTTATTGGACGTGCAGAATGCCAATTATCGTTTTGAGGTGAAATTAGAATAAAATAATTATATTGGATATTTTAAAGGGTTGGAAATTCTATTAGAAATTCGCATCACGAATTTGGGGTTGTTCTTTTTTGCTTTTGCTTTGATTCGCTCCCGCCCTAGTTCTCTATGTAGGTTAGTATCGCGAACACATCAAGTTCGGTCAAGCCCCCCCCATCCCCCTGAAACCTTGTGTCAGGATACGGCTTTCTAATGTTTCTAAACATGTTTATTTCTAAATCCAATATTAGACTACAAAACTAATATTTCTTAATATTATGATAACAATTATTACAATACTTTTGTGCAATAAAATTTCATTATTACTTTTTGATAATGCATGACAAGCTATTGAAATATTATTGTATACTTTCTGTATTTAGGATATATTATAACTTGCATGTTAAAAAGAAAAAATATGGTTTTTCTCTTTTATTTGTGGTCATTTTGCTGTATACCATATTACGGGGCTGCATTAGAAATTCGCATCCTGAAATAATGGTTGAGGGGGGGTGAAAGGGGTGGGAGAGGGGGCTGACTACCCCTTTAAACCACTACCCCACCGCGGAAAGTTATAGTTACTGAGATATTCATGATCAAAGTTTTGAGATTATGTCGCCTCCGAACAATCATTGGTAATTTTGTATATTAACAACATGGTGATTTTTAAATTTAAATTTATCAGTTTGTACAATACTATGTCTATATATAAGTAGAGCACAAAATTATTGCAGAAAAAATGTAAATTTTGTGGAAAAAAATAAATTTTAAGTATTTTAATCTCTTGTAACAGTACTAAAAATTATAGTAATTTTGCATAAAAAAGGTTGAGTTTTCAACTAAGAAAATAATAACTTGTATGAAACTATGTATATCTAGGCATTAAGTAATGAATTATTGATGGAACAGCATAAATCTTGAGAACAAAAAATAAATTATTTGTCAATAAACATCTGTCCTCATTTTTCACTCTAGTATTTCACATTTAAGCTCATAGTGGTTAAAAAAATATTTAATATAAAACAACAAGGAATTTGATATGTGTTCGCAATTCTAACCTTCGCTTCAGCCATATTCCTCTATTAACCTGACGTGACTTAGTCGGATTTGCTTGGACCAGTTTGTTCGCTCGCTGAGCTCGCTCACCTGTGTTATGTGTGTCTTCACATAATCACCTCTTGGTCTCATGATCATACAAATAACTTATATTAAATTTTTTCATGGATTGAGACAGTTGACTTTTGAATTAAACATACAGTAGAAATAAAACAAAAAATACAAGATCTGGAAAACATTCCGTTTTTCGTCATACAAATAATTTATACTGGATTTTTTGGTTTTTTTTTCTGAAATTATAGTGAACAATTATAAAACAACAATAAATATGTATAAAACAACAAAATTATGGTATTATAAACCTTAAAAATCCGCATCTGAAGGACAAAAACCACGTTCCGTTACACGTAACTTCAAACACATATTTAAAAAAAAAACTACTGGCCTCCGGGGGCGAGGGGGGTGTCTTTTGAAAGGGGTAACCAACCCCTACAAAAAACAACCCTTAACAATCCCAAATTCATGATGCGAATTTCTAATGCCAAGCCCATATTACAAATAACAAGATGAAAATTTTGTGATATGAAATTCATAAGAAAAGCATTTAAATTTACAGGTGCGTTTAGTCGTCACAGAGTCAGCAAAACACTTTTTCAATACATCAGAGTTACCATCAGAAGTACTTTTATATGATGACAAAGCAGAATGGAGTGCCTGGAAGAATAGAGGCGATCCGGTACTTCATATTGATCTCGGAAAGTGGGCTGATATGATGGTCATTGCTCCATTAGATGCAAATACACTTGCAAAGATGGCACAGGTGCTAATTTTTATAAATACCTACATAATAATAGAATATTAAAAAATGATATAGTATAGTTATACTCTTAATAAAGACAGTTGATTAAACATCTATAAGTGTTTGATGACATTTGTTATATTAAGCATACCTTTGACTCTATATGGGTTTCTTATTATATGCTACTATTACATGTTTTCTTTAAATAAACAATTGACTTACAGTAATAAATAATAGTTTAAAAAAACTAAAAAAACACACTTTCATAAAAAATCCAACTAAAAAACACAAAATAAAAGTTAATAAATTTGGATTAAGAATAGTGTAAATTAGAAATAAATGTATATTTTTGTAAAAAGTGACAAAAAAATGATAAAAATACTGATATCTGGAGGTGCTGATATTAACAGTGACACATGTCAGCACTTCCAGATATCAGTTTTAGTTTTTTTAAACTATTATTTATTTTTCATTTTTTAATAAAAAAAAATTAACTTTTTTTTTCGAATTATTGCCTTTGACAGGTGTGCAAAGTTTGAATTAAATCTGATCGTTCAAAGTAGGACAAAATCGAGCTCAAAGGGGTCGGTTACAGACATACATACATACAGGTGAAACTAATAAAAGCGTGATAAAAAGAATGATGTATGAGTTTTAAATTTAATGGCTCAGATTATTTTGTTATTGGACACTGTGTCAATCAACATAGGGTCAAATCATGTAAATAAACTAGAATTTGATGATGGAACTTATTATATGTTTATTAGGTAATAAAACAATGGTATGATCCGATTTAGTTTACATTTTTATTCAACTGACGCTTTTTGGCATTTTTTATGTCATATATTTGACATTTTTCATATATAATAGAACTATAGCATGATAATAGGGTTTTTTCTATACCTCCCTGGCTAGGTATAATTATCAAGTTAAAATCTGCTGCCAAGCATCTATAAGTGGGTTTCCGTAACTCTTCTTGAGAACCAATCCCCTCCTCTAGGTTTGGCATGTACATCATCTTGGCTTTTGTTAGATTGATGGACCATCATGTTAGATTGTGGACAAACTTTAAAACAATTTAAAAAGTCTATCACTACATATTATAAAACAAAGTCATCACCTACGTTTATCTGTCTGTTCGTGATAAACTTAAAAACTACTGAACGGAGTTTCATACGGTTTTCACTAGTAGATAAAGTGTTTCGTAAACAATGTTTAGGTATATAATTTGTCAAGGTTTATTTTTATTAACAGGGCGGGACAACGTCTATCGAACCCGCTAGTATAGTATAAAGGAAAATATTCTCTGAATACAAATATCTACATTTATCCTCCAATTTCTATGGTGATTACTTGAAAAGTACAGATGTTCATTGTAATTACATAGCTACTTGTAGTAATACGGATAGCATTTGTATCTTTTCCTTGAAAAAACATGTGGGTGTCTTATGATGATTAGTAGAAGGGTTTATCAATGTCAAATTAAATAAACTTTATTTGATTTAGGTCCTAAGAAGGCATATATGAATATCTAAACCACCAGTTTCAGAAAACAACCTAGTCGTCAAGAAGAATTACAACCTAGTTGATCTGCTATAAAATTCAATTTTAAATATGTAACTAAATAACTATATATTTTCAATGTTAACTGTTATACTTGATACTGTGTTACATATGACATGAGATTGTGTTAGAAAAATAATTTCCGTAAATATCTATGTTCCAAGGACTTTTTTAAGGATGAAAAATCATAATTTGAAAGATACGATTAATTACAGGGCCTTTGTGATAATCTTCTAACATGCACGACACGTGCGTGGGACATGACCAAGCCACTTTTATTTTGCCCGGCAATGAACACGCGCATGTGGGACCATCCCACGACAAGCAACCATATAGACACTTTAAAAGAATGGGGACACGAGGAGATACCACCCATAGAGAAGACGCTGATTTGCGGTGATACTGGCAAAGGTGCGATGGCGGAAGTGACAACGATTGTCGAAGTCATAAAGCAAAAAGTCGAAATGAAATTTCAAAGATGATGGTGAAGTTATAAATTATTTGCTTATAATTTTTATTGTTATCAACAGACTGACGGCAATGTACAGTACGCGAAGTTGAGTTTTACATTTGTGTGAGTGATTACCAAAAGTAGGGTTAGACAAAAAACTTTTAAAAATACATTTTATTATGCTTTAGGTGGGTACACAACATAACGGGCGGTATTATATTTTAGTTTAAAAATAAATAAGCTATTATATGTATGACTGATGAGTATTTGTACATATGTAAATATGAATGAGAGGTCAGAGGTCAATATATAAAATTTAATAAGTTGTGATATGTCTTTGCCGTTCATGTCTTTAAAATAACAATTTAAGTTACACAACATTTCTTTTACTTGGGTTATTTAAAGGTTTTCGTATTCTTCGTTTATTTATGTTGGCAGCTATGTCATTAATAATCGAACACAATAACAAAATATTAAGAATGAAACACGTGACGCTGCTACCAGTACAAGAGGTGATTGAGTATCTATGTGTACTCACACAAATGCAAAGCTCAGCTTATTGTCACAGACTTTGCCTTTAAGCACAGTGTAAAACATAAACAAAAGAGAATTCTACAATCCATCGAAAATGGTCGTTGTCATGCCGATCTACAAGGCCCATACCATTTTCTAATGGTCGCTTAACGTTAGTTACCACACTTGAATTGAAGATACTTTCTATCATTGAAATTGATCATTCATTCTATTGATAATGGTACTCTTCATTCACGGAGATAAATAAGTGTTTTATTTGGTTTATGAGGTGCATATAACCATAACATACTTAACCCCTACTATCTTTTTACAGATTTTAAGTTACTTCTGGAACATTTTGTAATTCTTGTTTGTCACATATGGAATAGGGTAATGACATGTACCGTAGATAATACTCTGGAAAACGTTTTGTCAGCCATTAGAAGTCTCATCAAAATCGGTCTAGCCGATTCGGAGTATAGCCCTAAAAAAACGTATATTTTTATTTTATTTATACACTGTTTGAACTTCATTAATAATTAAAGGAATAATCAATTGTATGTTACAACTTGTATTAAATTAATTAAATTATCACCTCGTTTTACTTTTTTAAAACAATGACAACCTATTTACATATAATAAAACTGTAACTTGACTACATCTGTACATTAAATATATTTTTTATTTTATAATCGGAAAAGACTTTGTTATTCATATAGAAGCCAAAAATATTTTATTTAGGATTTTTGTCTGCCTCACTGTGTACCAGTATCACTCTGAAAGTACTGAACTAATTTTGATAAAACTTGACAGTGATAATTCATTTTTATCCGATAAAACGCTAAGGGTTCTCCAGGGTAACGGACAAAAGTAAAAAAAATGTAGTAAATGTAATTTTTGCCATATTTTGTTGAAATTTTCTTTGTGCTATAGCTAATGAGCTAACAAATAGGCTAAAGAATAAAGCTATATTTCATATATCTATGCTTCCTAAAAAAACGTATAACAAAAAGAAACCATCGGTCGCTTTTGAACCAATGTCTTTGGTCCATATAATGAACATTATAATTTAGCTACAGCAACTTAACGTCGCCTTGCGAAGTTATCAGTTGAATTAGAAGCATAAAATCTAATAAGTAGGCTAGAACCTGTTGATGTATGTGTTTGTCTATTTGTCATGAAGCATTTTCGTTTCATATACTTTCATATCACAATGCTAATAAAGAAAGTTCACTTCAACAATCATGTCGACAATGTTGAAAAATAAGTCTAAAATTATATGAAACTGTTACTTTTATGTATACATTTATTGTATAAAAATGGGTACTTACATATGTAATGTACTTAAAAACTACTTATTTATAAACTTAATAACTTGAAACTTTGATATGCACATTTCTGACATACAACTGCTCATCTTCATATTTCTTACATATAGTAACATAATAACCTCTATAAAGCACAGAAATAAAGCGGCTGCCAAAAATTAAATCAACATATATTCATTTTTCATAATGTGACTAGAGATGGCGTTGTTAAACAGCGTGATTACTGAATTAAGGCCACATGAATTTTTCCGAAAACATAAAACTAGACAATAATAACATTGTGTTATAGTAAAAGAATCTCGAAATCTCGATTAGAGTTCTGCCAGTACATTTGTTTCGATATTTGATAAAATTTGTTTTCAAAAAATTGAGTTCTTGGAATCGTTGTGTTCAGGGTTGTAAATTTACGCTTAAAATAATTAGTTTATGTGTTTCCAATTGCCATTAATATCAAAATTAACAAACAGGCATCCAAGTCGAGGTTAAGTGGTTACAGTAGATTATAAGCACATATTCCTTGGCGATAGAAATGAATTTTCACAGTGGTGCCCCAACAGTTTATCGCTGCTCATAATGTTATATAATGTCAGTATGATCTAAAGTTCATATTTCATGGTGGCAGGGTATTGCTAAACCCGCCAAGCAAGCTACCGACCTAGTTGATAATCTTATCGTCGAGAGGTGTGTTCCGGCAGTTGCCTTAAGAGCCAGTTCCCCACAAGGTTTCACATGTTTAATATAATAAATAAATAGCGTTGTTTAACATTGTTACATTGTATTAACAAATTCTAAAACCTAAATTTTTTTTGTTTTTTTTTTTAATATTTGATCAGGTGTATAGTCCGCGACAAACTTTTTTACTATTCTGAAGTAGACGCACTGAACACAAATTTAGGTATCAGAGGGACGCAGTGAGGTAAAAGCTCGCCCACGCGTGTATCTCGTCATGTCATTATTAGTTGCAGTACAGTCGCATCGTTGACACATATGTCCTGTCATTATTAGTTGCAGTACAGTTGCATTCAGAAGTCAATTTAGTTTTGTTGTTGGTAATTACATGTTATTGCTATTTTCGTTGTTTTCTTTTTTTGTATATTTGTCTTTATTGGAAGACCTATTCGACCTACTTCGAAAAATGATGTTGCTATGGAAGGCGTTGTATATTAAAAATAATTTATTTATTATGAATATATTTTATTTACAAGAACGGTATTGTAACAAGCATATTTATTATGAATATATTTTATTTATAATAACGGTATTGTAAAACGCAAAATACCTGCTACAAGACATATGCCATAGATTTAAACAAATACTGCATAAGGCAGAATACCTGTACAATATATGCTACAAGATATATCCCATAGATAGAAACAAATACTGCATAAGGCAGATCATTCAATTAAAGTACACACACAATCACCCAAAACTCCCCAGGTGATTATCGTTATTTAAATTTTATTATAACTGACAAATACATAATATAGCGAACTGTTAATTTTCTAGCTTTGTCTATTGTTCAGCTACCATTGTCAATTTCTAGTTTTTAGTGTAGTTTTATTACCTCAGTAATGATCCAATTTTTATTATGTGTTCATTTTTATATCTAATATTTTGCAAATATTCTATATGTATGTAAAATAAAGAGGTTTACGTAAATTAGCTGTCAAAGCCTTCACGAGATGACATAATCGAAGTCGTATCTTTATTCTACAAAGTCTTTTGAAAGTTGTAACGTGGTCGTTGTACTGCCACATTCTTAATACTTAGTGTAATAGGCAAATATCTCCTTGAATCATAATTGATTAAAAACGTACTATACTGTACGTATAATATCGTAAGAAAGATGAATAAATGTCAATGTTAAATTCTTATGATAATGTTTTGAATTTGTTTTGTATTAACTTCTTGACTGTACTATGCGCAAAGGCGAAGTCAGAGGTACATTCAGAGCGGCCATAACATTTGATGCGGACTATACATATTTACTTTAACTTGATAGATAAAAACTCAGATGTTTTCTTTATTCATGTAAAGACACCGACATGCCGATAATCAAATAAATTAGCTCATCTATAAAATCTAATGCATTCACGCAATGAAATTAATAAAGAAAAACATCTCGAGGACCAGATATAACGCCATATTAATGTTTTGATATTGAAATTGAAACAAACCAGCAAAAAAAAAATTGGTAGAGTAAGGTTTCTGGTATTTTTGTTAAATTTAGTGTTGTGATCATTATTTCTTTTACTGAAATAAATAAAACTTCATAAATTTTAAAAATTGGTAGACTAAGGTTTGTAGTATTTTTGTTAAATTTAGTGTTGTGATCATTATTTCTTTTACTGCAATAAATAAAACTTCATAAATGTTATCTGATAAATGTAATATCCATAGTTCACAGGTATACACACTCTTATCAAATAATATATATTAAAAACATCAAATTAGAAATTCCTAAAGTATTATTGTTTCGAAATAACCCTGTAATAATAATATTAAACAAAAAAAAAAACAATTATACATCATCGTTATTAATTATTAAAAATTAAAACGTTTTGTGGTCATGACTTAGTGAATTACAAATTAATTAATTATAAGTATGGGGTAGGCACCATAAATCAACATATGCAGAGTACACATTACTTGAAATAATTAACTTTATAATCTGTGCGTTTCGTTCGGGATATCTTTGGATCGGAGAACCGTAATATGATTTCTTTATTATTCACCAAACTAATCAAATAATGTGTACTCGAACTTATTAAATTAAACGAATATATTAAATTGTTCCTCAATTAAATTATATTAAAACTATTTACTGGAAAATCATATAAAAAGTAAAAGTACCGCTTTCAGGCACCAATTGTTACTTAAAATTATATAATTCTTTATAATTATTCCATGTGTTTCACTTAAAATGATACATAGATATATAACATAATGATATTATGTTTAAAAAATACAATATTTACATAATGATAATGCGTAATCTCAAATCGGTATTATTACGGAATTAAATTCAATGAAAAAAAAAAAATATTTACAATAAAAAACCATTATTCGAGAATATATCCAGATCATATTAAAATCGCATTTTCTACATTACATTAAAAAAATAAATGGTAATGTTGCCAGAACGAAAAAAAAAATCTACAGATTATAAATTATTAACTGTAACCTATACACTAAAACGGAATAAGTTTGTATAACCCAGGCACTAAAGTTTAATAAACAGATTACAAGTTAAATTAAAACTATTTTCGCTATAGTTTAATTATAATGCAAAAATATACAGCACCTAAGAATGTTATAGATCTGACAAATATCAATTGAGACATTTTTAATCACACGTGGAAAGGATTTGATAGGACAATCACATAAAATTTCATTTGAACGCCGGAAACAATATATATTTTTTGTAATACCAACCTTTTACTATATATTCTACTAAAGAAATTGTGATATATTTTTCTAGCGAATATTTAATAAAATAAATATAATACGGTATTACAAAATTGTTTAAACAAATACGTTTTTCAAATTAGCTCGTGGAATAAATAATATTTGATATATCATAAAAACAATACGTAAAAATTGTAACCTTATAAACGTGTATACATTTCATAATAATGAATCTACATATATACTTGTATAGATGTATTAAAAAAAATATCATATTATAACGTATATTTTATAATAGACGTATAAATATCATGTTAGGGACGTAATTATTTATCTAATTTTTTTTTAAATGCCAGTTATCGCGTTATACAAAATTGTGCTACTAGAAGGCGGTTCAATCTAGCGGGACTAATATAAATACCCATAGTCGCTTGTGCGTGTCTTTTTATAACCGAGACGCTATGGATACGCAAAAGATTAATACTAAAAGCTAAGCTTTGTGTAATAAAAAAATCGTGTATATTTTTTTCATAGCAAAATACTCAGTTCGCTGTTGCTCGTGGCATGGAATGAATCGTAGGTGTACAAAATTTATAATTTTTGCGTATATTACAACACTTTTTTTAGTATGGCAACACTAAAGCCAGCCGTTCCCTTTTTAAATATTTGTTAGGAACAGGAACAGATTCTTTTTTGGCAACCAATCTTCCAGATTGTTACTGCTATTGTCGAGTAGGTAATAATATTACAAGTGTAATGCGATAATTTCAATGTTCAAACAAGATGGCGGCCCACTTGTTAGAACTTTCCAGGGAGTTTTTGTTGCATCTTAGAATACATGTTCCGTGGTATTATTTTACATCTACTTTTCTTGTTCACGATGACAACTAGATTACGTAAAACACCACCATTATTATAAAATATAGGGTCGAATCACACAAGATTATGAATAAAATATAAAAGTCACTACGATAGACTAAGATCCCGTCAAAAACTCTCCAAAATATTTGTTATCACAACTTCGCGGTATCGTATTGTGATATACGCAAAAATAAACATGTAAAAAGGTTTGTTATTAGGCACATCGTTTAAACGACGGTTTCGTTCTGTTTCTCGAACATGGCGCGTGTGTATTTAGATATAACTTCGTAAGTAGACTTTATAAGTTCACAGCGTTCCTCAACTTCACAATCGATCGGCGCCACTCTATACAAAGACCTCGATTTACGCGTAGTGTTGCCAGATGTATGAGAATCTCCCGAATCGTTGGGAAACACTGCAACGTTATCCTCGATATTGTATATCGATATTGCTGGTTTCTTATGGACCATTTCTATGTCTTTACGTTTCTTCTTGCGTATATTGTTTATGTATATCGTGTCGGTGTTGCAACGTGCGTTGATCGATTTCACTGCGTTCTGTACGAGCGAGGAGTCCAGTGTATCACTGGAGTCGAGCTCGTATCATACGTCTAGTTCTTCAAGGCCTTTGGAGAGTCTGTGCGAGTTGATACGCCGCCGGTGGGACCTACGAACTGCGTCAGCTCTCCTATACGGTTCGCTCCGAAGCCCATGCAGTATATCCTCCAAAGCACCGTTGTAGACCTCGTCCTGGTGGAGTAGTTTCTTTTCGCCGACGGACTGTGACTTCGTTTTTAATTCGTTGATAACAGCCTCCTGCCGAATTAACATCATACTATTATTAAAATTTACAAATTAATGTCCTGGGCCGACTACGTGACGCTATTATAGGTCGATATGTTCAAAGATGAGTACTAAGTGTTAAGTATTTGGATTTTAAGGAAGGTATTTAATTTTAAAATTTAAGGGTCCAGAAAAGCTGAAATTGCAAGCACCGCTAATTAATATCACAAAGGACATAGAGGAAAATTTCTCGTAGGCTGATTATTGTGAGGATAAACAAGTCTACTGTTCAAAATTAAGCTATATGAACCCTTAACTAGTATTGTTAATTCTGTCAACTTATGTTTTCTTCAAGTATTATATTTACTAAGTATTTAGGATTTGGCTTCTTACAATTTAATTTTAATAAGCAATTTGAAATTATGTATTTAATATTTGTTGAAAATCGAAACACGTTTTACTCTTAACATACAAGCTAAGGGTTGTATTAGACGAAGCAAATTAGATATATGTATGTACATTTTGTATATTATAAAACTAAATTATAAGTTTCATCCACAATGTAAACAAAAAAATATGGTATTAAGCAGAAGCCAAAATGTACAAATAATTTTGTTAACTCATAGACCATAAGTTTAATAATATTAATAGTAAGTAATATTTTAGTGCGTATATTTAATATACATCAATATAATATAAATAGGGAACCTGTACAATTTTTACTTTTTAGTATAACGTAAGAATTTCAGGCTCAGATAAAGATAGCAAAAAGAATTAAAAGTGCATAGATAATCACATTACTGCCAATGAAAAATTATCTATGGTTAAAGTTGGCGCCGAAACGTTTGTTGGCTTGACGTGACGTCACCCCGTCTCTTTATCTTATTCTATTTTATTTTTGGCAACCAGTCTTCTATTAGACTATTACTGCCAAGTGAGTAACGATATTACAAGTTTCTTGATATAATTTCAATGAACTAACAGGATGGCGGCCATCCAAAAAAAAGAACCAAATAACACGAGATTATGGATAAAATATAAAGACCACTACATGGCATTCCAAGATCCCGCCAAAAAATCCCTCTTTATAATATTCACAATATTATTCACCTTCCATAGGCACGATTATGCTACTTTTAATTATGTTTAATAAATTTTCAACAATTTTTTTTTTTTTTTATAAAAAGTTTAGTAAAATATGCTTATGATAAAATTTAATATGGCAGTTATGAAAACTATTATGACATTTTAAACAAAAACCCTGAACTAGATAGAAATGTCACTCTTGTCATAAAATAATTTGAAAACATTAATAACGTCAGTCCGTTGCGTGTTTAAAAAAATTCCGTTTTTCTGTATCGACAAAACTTCATATTTCGCATTCAAACCCGATATTTCTACAAAATATCCCGCAATCAATGTTCAGAAAGTTAGCCGCTTTAGCATACAGAGGGATGTCACATAGCGTTTGAAATTATGTTTCAATTTACGTAACTTATGAATGATTTTTTCATAAAATCATAACAATTTAGAGTACATCTTTCAGTAATGTATTTTGTCTATTATTATTGAATTATTAACAATAAATTCGTAATAATTTCGGTGCAAGTTCCCCTTTATATTATACATTAACACTTTCAGCATTTTAGAACACCAAACAGCACATTAAGAGAACCAAACTTAATACAAATACAAGAAATATACATTTTTTATTTTATACAAAATATATTACCAATAGACGTGTAAATAATTTTGTAAATATGCAATAAATTAATCTCTATATTCACAATGGTTATCGAATTAACACAGAATACTATGAAAATATGCTTTTATCCATTGAATAACGACAGGAATTCAACTTTATATCTATTGTAACATAATAATATTAATAACTAAGTAAAAAAATATTACTCATAAAAGCAATTACTATTTAAAAAATATCTTATAGTACCCGGCCTTATCTCTATCCCACAGCGATATTACGGCGATAGACAGAGACAACGCTATACGAAAAAGAACTTAGCCAACTATCTCGGTCCCATCTCCGATGTGGCATATCAATAGACATGTACTGTATAAATGCATAGGATTCGTTTAAAAAAAAGAGTTGATTGACACATACATTTTTTTCTAATACTTAAAAAAAACTATTTTATAACATATTTTTATTTATTTCATTAAGTACATAATAATTTACTAGAATTTTGAGGTCATCAGAGATACTAATACTAAAAGTAATACCAATTCTACATCTAATGTAACACCAAAATACATTTGAAAACCATATTGTCATAACGCAAAAAATTGATTATTAAAATGGAGTCATACTAAATTTTTTCTAATTATGACAACACCAACTGTTAAATTTGTGATAATCTGATTTGATGAGGACTTTATTTAAATATGTATTAATTCTTTTATCTTTAGTAGTTATGCTGAAAATGTTGGTTTAGAAGTTTAATAAAAAATATGATCTACGATTAATTAAATAATGTGTATAAAGTTAATAAATCCACATTCCCTGGTTATTCGATCCATGCAAGTGCAGCGTTAAAGAGAAATGAGTTTTTCTTTTTATTACATCCTTACAATCTAAATTATTAATAAACTAACCTACAATCAAAGTCTATAGGCAAATAAGCATACACTATGCCAATAAAATTTACAAGCATGTACAACCCAATATATATTGATGTAATTATATAAAAAATAATATTTATATAGCGTAATAATTTTATATTCCAACGTTCGACATTCACCTTAATAAGGAAAATTTCAAGAATTTATGAATATAATCTTTTTTTTTTTTTTCGCTATTTTTGCAATGCATTTAAATGGACAGATTTACTATGGCCTATATAGAAATATGGTATTCATTAATTACTTAACATAGTATTTCAGAGAAGAGTACCGACTCCAACCTTAGTTTAAATCAGAAGATATTGATAGTAATGGCTTATTTCAGTATGAAATTTATATTTATTTCAAAAGTATAATAAAATAGACATATAATACTAACATACTAACTATCACCACTTAACATAAATGTACTGAAAAAAATGTAAGATTCTAAGGATTTATTAAGGCTCGTAATAAATATTCCTATAATAAATTATAGCATTGCAGCTTTTTTTTTTTTCGAACTGTTGCTATTGACCTATCCTGGTCTTAACAGCTTCACCGGTCTACGGAGCATTGCAGCCTTTTTGTTTGTTTTTAATATTTTCTGAAATAATTGGAACAAAATGTTTTTTTTTTTAATAAAACTACAATGTTGCGCGATTACACTTCTTCCAGTTAAACTAATCAAAAATAAAAGAAAAAACTTAAACAAGTTACCAGTATCATTTAATAATGCATAAGAAATTTACGCATTTAATTCTTGGTAGGTTTCCCTATTCATCCTTTTCCCTGATTTCGGCAACACCATGAATATACGAAAAAAACTACTACCGCAGGGCCTTACAGACATAAACTCATGCTTTTGCTCAACGATGTACAAAAATATGTATACCTACTCATCTAGTATCACATAATGGGTAGCTCTATAGATTTTTGTGGCTGATGAGTGTCGTTTCACTTGTATTTTGAGGTGACATGATCTGTGATTCTGTGTACATGCGTCCAACGGCGTGTAAGGCGGGGGATATTATGAAAACGTCCAGCAAATCCACCACAAATACATGCTTCCCACTTCTCGTTCTTATTGCAATTATTAGTCACTTTTAACCGGAGATAAATTATTCACAGCTTGAAGATGATACTCCATTTTATGAGATAATTCATTCACTAGCATAATAAAAATAACTATTGGTTATCATATTGTCATATAAATGTATGCGTTTATCAACTTTTTTTTCGGCATAGTTTAAAACATTTATACGATATTTTTTCAATTTGCTCTGGTGAAAAATAGACGTGTAAATAATTTTGTAAATATGCAATAAATTAATCTCTATATTCACAATGGTTATCGAATTAACACAGAATACTATGAAAATATGCTTTTATCCATTGAATAACGACAGGAATTCAACTTTATATCTATTGTAACATAATAATATTAATAACTAAGTAAAAAAATATTACTCATAAAAGCAATTACTATTTAAAAAATATCTTATAGTACCCGGCCTTATCTCTATCCCACAGCGATATTACGGCGATAGACAGAGACAACGCTATACGAAAAAGAACTTAGCCAACTATCTCGGTCCCATCTCCGATGTGGCATATCAATAGACATGTACTGTATAAATGCATAGGATTCGTTTAAAAAAAAGAGTTGATTGACACATACATTTTTTTCTAATACTTAAAAAAAACTATTTTATAACATATTTTTATTTATTTCATTAAGTACATAATAATTTACTAGAATTTTGAGGTCATCAGAGATACTAATACTAAAAGTAATACCAATTCTACATATAATGTAACACCAAATACATTTGAAAACTATATTGTCATAATGCAAAAAAATGATTATTTAAAAATGGAGTTGTCATCTAAAGCTCATCATCACCCACTAAATTTAAACCGAATAGTATTAACACACATCAGTGTTAGTAATATAAACACGCACACACACTCGTGAAAAGGCCCCGGCGGTTTTGTCATCTAAAGCTCATCATCACCCACTAAATTTAAACCGAATAGTATTAACACACATCAGTGTTAGTAATATAAACACGCACACACACTCGTGAAAAGGCCCCGGCGGTTTTGTTTTTAAGAACTTTCAACGACTTACTCCTAGTCGTGTTAGGCCGAGACCAGACCTCAATCGGGTCTAGGCTGGGTCTAAACTGTGTCTCAACTGAGACAAGTGTTGCTGCAATAGGCCCGCGTTCACCGTCGCGTAGTTAAACCTCTGTGACAAAGTTTTCGTGGTGTTACCATCACCTAATTCACACTACCGTTTTATATTCCCTATTTCTTCATATTTATGTTATATATGGCAACACTCATCTATCATGTATCTGTCATCATGTTGTCACTTGTCAAATAAGTCATATGTCAATAAACTTTAGTGTTGTTAAAAGATCGATTTATTTATAAACCATTCCTCGAATGACAATGAGTTTATAATTATAATAGTTTAATTTGGATTGCCATATATAAAAATTTAAATTGAATGCAAACCAGAACCATGTTATAAAAACGTATTCAACGTGAAAGTCTTGACCGTCACCTTATGACAGATTTACTATGGCCTATATAGAAATATGGTATTCATTACTTAACATAGTATTTCAGAGAAGAGTACTGACTCCAACCTTAGTTTAAATCAGAAGATATTTATAGTAATGGCTTATTTCAGTATGAAATTTATATTTATTTCAAAAGTATAATAAAATAGACATATAATACTAACATACTAACTATCACCACATAAAATAGACATATAATGCTAACTATCACCACTTAACATAAATGTACTGAAAAAAATGTAAGATTCTATGGATTTATTAAGGCCCGTAATAAATATTCCTATAATAAATTATAGCATTGCAGCTTTTTTTTTTTCGAACTGTCTACGCTATTGACCTATCATGGTCTTAACAGCTTCACCGGTCTGAAATAATTTGAACAAAATGTTTTTTTTTTAAATAAAAATACAATGTTGCGCGATTACACTTCTTCCAGTTAAACTAATCAAAAGTAAAAGAAAAAACTTAAACAAGTTACCAGTATCATTTAATAATGCATAAGAAATTTACGCATTTAATTCTTGGTAGGTTCCCTATTCGTCCTTTTCCCTGATTTTGGCAACACCATGAATATACGAAGAAAAACTACTGCCGCAGGGCCTTACAGACATAAACGCATGCTTTTGCTCAACGACGTACAAAAATATGTATACCTACTCATCTACTATCACATAATGGGTAGCTCTATAGATTTTTGTGGCTGATGAGTGTTGTTTCACGTGTATTTCGAAGTGACATGATCTGTGATTCTGTGTACATGCGTCCAACGGCGTGTGA
Organism: Antheraea pernyi; assembly: GCA_015888305.1. NCBI lineage: Eukaryota > Metazoa > Arthropoda > Insecta > Lepidoptera > Saturniidae > Antheraea > Antheraea pernyi. The sequence continues at coordinate 26,111 of MU159933.1, read as the reverse complement.
GGCGGGGGATATTATATGAAAACGTCCAGCAAATCCACCCCAAATACATGCTTCCCACTTCTCGTTCTTATTGCAATTATTAGTCACTTTTAACCGGAGATAAATTATTCACAGCTTGAAGATGATAACTCCATTTTATGAAATAATTCATTCACTAGCATAATAATAATAACTATTGGTTATCATATTGTCATATAAATGTATGCGTTTATCAACTTTTTTTTCGGCATAGTTTAAAACATTTATACGATATTTTTGCAATTTGCTCTGGTGAAAAATAGACGTGTAAAAATAAATTAATTTCTATATTCACAATGGTTATCGAATTAACACAGAATACTATGAAAATATGCTTTTATCCATTGAATAATGACAGGAATTCAACTTTATATCTATTGTAACATAATAATATTAATAACTAAGTACAAAAATATTACTCATAAAAGCAATTACTATTTAAAAAATATCTTATAGTACCCGGCCTTATCTCTATCCCACAGCGATATTACGGCGATAGACAGAGACAACGCTATACGAAAAAGAACTTAGCCAACTATCTCGGTCCCATCTCCGATGTGGCATATCAATAGACATGTACTGTATAAATGCATAGGATTCGTTTAAAAAAAAGAATTGATTGACACATACATTTTTTTCTAATACTTAAAAAAACTATTTTATAACATATTTTTATTTATTTCATTAAGTACATAATAATTTACTAGAATTTTGAGGTCATCAGAGATACTAATACTAAAAGTAATACCAATTCTACATCTAATGTAACACCAAAATACATTTGAAAACCATATTGTCATAACGCAAAAAATTGATTATTAAAATGGAGTCATCATCTAAAGCTCATCATCACCCACTAAATTTAAACCGAATAGTATTAACACACATCAGTGTTAGTAATATAAACACGCACACACACTCGTGAAAAGGCCCCGGCGGTTTTGTTTTTAAGAACTTTCAACGACTTACTCCTAGTCGTGTTAGGCCGAGACCAGACCTCAATCGGGTCTAGGCTGGGTCTAAACTGTGTCTCAACTGAGACAAGTGTTGCTGCAATAGGCCCGCGTTCACCGTCGCGTAGTTAAACCTCTGTGACAAAGTTTTCGTGGTGTTACCATCACCTAATTCACACTACCGTTTGTATTTTTCCCTATTTCTTCTTATTTATGTTATATATGGCAACACTCATCTATCATGTATCTGTCATCATGTTGTCACTTGTCAAAATAAGTCATATGTCAATAAACTTTAGTGTTGTTAAAAGATCGATTTATTTATAAACCATTCCTCGAATGACAATGAGTTTATAATTATAATAGTTTAATTTGGATTGCCATATATAAAAATTTAAATTGAATGCAAACCAGAACCATGTTATAAAAACGTATTCAACGTGAAAGTCTTGACCGTCACCTTAAAGTAATGCAATTTAATATTTGATATAAGTATGTGCATAAAATCGCCTTACATTTCACAATATAAATAAAAGCCATAGAGTTATAGAGTAACTCTATTACAATAAAATGTATTTTTTAAATTTTATTAATTATTTTGTGTGTATTTTACACACACTTTTATCATTTATTATAGTTACGTAGTGAAATATAAAGTTTTAGTTAATACTTTAACCATAAATTATAGCATTGCAGCTTTTTTTTTTTTCGAACTGTTGCTATTGACCTATCCTGGTCTTAACAGCTTCACCGGTCTACGGAGCATTGCAGCCTTTTTGTTTGTTTTTAATATTTTCTGAAATAATTGGAACAAAATGTTTTTTTTTTTAATAAAACAAAAATGAAAACAATACTTGTACTAATAATTGCAAAACCCATCATAGCATTATACTATTATCAATCAAAAGGTATGTCAACAAGTTAATAAATACAGCATTTGTAAAGACAATAATGATTACTTACACTTCGATATAAATTAAACTACAAAAATCCTAGATCGGAAAGATTCACATTTATACCTACAGACCGACAAGGTCTATGGTGGAAAAGATTAGAAAATAATGTTATTAGAAAAATAAAACTCTATAAGCCAAAATTATATTATATTCTGTAAAAACACAAGCTACTAAATAATAAAATCGATAGTATTTATCAAAAATTCACTTCTAGAATTTATATTGCACAAAACATCCGACGAAAATCAATCGATTATAAATAACAATTTCAAACGCTTATAAATTATAACACCAATGACTGGCAACTTCCTAAAATCGGTAAGTATGTAAGGTAGTATTTTTATAATGTAAAAATAAAATCAACACCCTACGCACAGACATAAAAAATAATAATTCGTATGATCAGCCGGCGCGACAAAATGGCGTCATTTTCCTAAACAAGACAAAGCAAAAAGCATTTTTTATATTGTTCACAATGACATTTTAAAACACAAGTTCATCAGATATTTTACCTTCATAATCAATATGCATCCAAATCACTGAAAAAAGCACAATGTAAAACACAAATTCAGTTACACTTTTGACGTAATGTAAGAACGAAAATAGTTTTTTATTTTGATTAGTTCATTTGGATAGGGAGGCAAAGGTAATAAATATCATAGAGTCAGTAAGAGGATCCTAGTACTGTTTATTCGTACTATAATTCAACAAATAATATATTTTTTTCAAAAAGCAAGAAATATACATTTTTTATTTTATACAAAATATATTACCTATCGATATATGCTTTTACTGCGCTTTTTTCTAATGAAGTAAACTGTCCGACTATTAATAAATAATTATCTATAACATTATTTTTAAGCAATACAAATACATTGCAGCGTATATTTTGCACGAATAACAGAGTTTCGGCACATTTATAACATATAGTATTAGAACTTCAGAAACAGGCTCGAAGGACCGCCCTAATAATATTAACTTTCCTTTAAAATTATCTCAGTCACTTATAGTGACTATGATAGATATGAGTACTAAATTTTTTCTAATTATGACAACACCAACTGTTAAATTTGTGATAATCTGATTTGATGAGGACTTTATTTAAATATGTATTAATTCTTTTATCTTTAGTAGTTATGCTGAAAATGTTGGTTTAGAAGTTTAATAAAAAATATGATCTACGATTAATTAAATAATGTGTATAAAGTTAATAAATCCACATTCCCTGGTTATTCGATCCATGCAAGTGCAGCGTTAAAGAGAAATGAGTTTTTCTTTTTATTACATCCTTACAATCTAAATTATTAATAAACTAACCTACAATCAAAGTCTATAGGCAAATAAGCATACACTATGCCAATAAAATTTACAAGCATGTACAACCCAATATATATTGATGTAATTATATAAAAAATAATATTTATATAGCGTAATAATTTTATATTCCAACGTTCGACATTCACCTTAATAAGGAAAATTTCAAGAATTTATGAATATAATCTTTTTTTTTTTTTTCGCTATTTTTGCAATGCATTTAAATGGACAGATTTACTATGGCCTATATAGAAATATGGTATTCATTAATTACTTAACATAGTATTTCAGAGAAGAGTACCGACTCCAACCTTAGTTTAAATCAGAAGATATTGATAGTAATGGCTTATTTCAGTATGAAATTTATATTTATTTCAAAAGTATAATAAAATAGACATATAATACTAACATACTAACTATCACCACTTAACATAAATGTACTGAAAAAAATGTAAGATTCTAAGGATTTATTAAGGCTCGTAATAAATATTCCTATAATAAATTATAGCATTGCAGCTTTTTTTTTTTTCGAACTGTTGCTATTGACCTATCCTGGTCTTAACAGCTTCACCGGTCTACGGAGCATTGCAGCCTTTTTGTTTGTTTTTAATATTTTCTGAAATAATTGGAACAAAATGTTTTTTTTTTTAATAAAACTACAATGTTGCGCGATTACACTTCTTCCAGTTAAACTAATCAAAAATAAAAGAAAAAACTTAAACAAGTTACCAGTATCATTTAATAATGCATAAGAAATTTACGCATTTAATTCTTGGTAGGTTTCCCTATTCATCCTTTTCCCTGATTTCGGCAACACCATGAATATACGAAAAAAACTACTACCGCAGGGCCTTACAGACATAAACTCATGCTTTTGCTCAACGATGTACAAAAATATGTATACCTACTCATCTAGTATCACATAATGGGTAGCTCTATAGATTTTTGTGGCTGATGAGTGTCGTTTCACTTGTATTTTGAGGTGACATGATCTGTGATTCTGTGTACATGCGTCCAACGGCGTGTAAGGCGGGGGATATTATGAAAACGTCCAGCAAATCCACCACAAATACATGCTTCCCACTTCTCGTTCTTATTGCAATTATTAGTCACTTTTAACCGGAGATAAATTATTCACAGCTTGAAGATGATACTCCATTTTATGAGATAATTCATTCACTAGCATAATAAAAATAACTATTGGTTATCATATTGTCATATAAATGTATGCGTTTATCAACTTTTTTTTCGGCATAGTTTAAAACATTTATACGATATTTTTTCAATTTGCTCTGGTGAAAAATAGACGTGTAAATAATTTTGTAAATATGCAATAAATTAATCTCTATATTCACAATGGTTATCGAATTAACACAGAATACTATGAAAATATGCTTTTATCCATTGAATAACGACAGGAATTCAACTTTATATCTATTGTAACATAATAATATTAATAACTAAGTAAAAAAATATTACTCATAAAAGCAATTACTATTTAAAAAATATCTTATAGTACCCGGCCTTATCTCTATCCCACAGCGATATTACGGCGATAGACAGAGACAACGCTATACGAAAAAGAACTTAGCCAACTATCTCGGTCCCATCTCCGATGTGGCATATCAATAGACATGTACTGTATAAATGCATAGGATTCGTTTAAAAAAAAGAGTTGATTGACACATACATTTTTTTCTAATACTTAAAAAAAACTATTTTATAACATATTTTTATTTATTTCATTAAGTACATAATAATTTACTAGAATTTTGAGGTCATCAGAGATACTAATACTAAAAGTAATACCAATTCTACATCTAATGTAACACCAAAATACATTTGAAAACCATATTGTCATAACGCAAAAAATTGATTATTAAAATGGAGTCATCATCTAAAGCTCATCATCACCCACTAAATTTAAACCGAATAGTATTAACACACATCAGTGTTAGTAATATAAACACGCACACACACTCGTGAAAAGGCCCCGGCGGTTTTGTTTTTAAGAACTTTCAACGACTTACTCCTAGTCGTGTTAGGCCGAGACCAGACCTCAATCGGGTCTAGGCTGGGTCTAAACTGTGTCTCAACTGAGACAAGTGTTGCTGCAATAGGCCCGCGTTCACCGTCGCGTAGTTAAACCTCTGTGACAAAGTTTTCGTGGTGTTACCATCACCTAATTCACACTACCGTTTGTATTTTTCCCTATTTCTTCTTATTTATGTTATATATGGCAACACTCATCTATCATGTATCTGTCATCATGTTGTCACTTGTCAAAATAAGTCATATGTCAATAAACTTTAGTGTTGTTAAAAGATCGATTTATTTATAAACCATTCCTCGAATGACAATGAGTTTATAATTATAATAGTTTAATTTGGATTGCCATATATAAAAATTTAAATTGAATGCAAACCAGAACCATGTTATAAAAACGTATTCAACGTGAAAGTCTTGACCGTCACCTTGAAGTAATGCAATTTAATATTTGATATAAGTATGTGCATAAAATCGCCTTACATTTCACAATATAAATAAAAGCCATAGAGTTATAGAGTAACTCTATTACAATAAAATGTATTTTTTAAATTTTATTAATTATTTTGTGTGTATTTTACACACACGTTTATCATTTATTATAGTTACGTAGTGAAATATAAAGTTTTAGTTAATACTTTAACCGCTGGTAACATAATAAATAGTGTATTGACGACCATTTCTTCAAAAAAAAAAAATGTCGTAAAAATGTCGACTTGGAACATTTTTTTAAATTTTAGTTACGTTTAACTTTTCAAGTCCATTTAGATAGATATCCAAGATTTTTTTTAAATTCTATACTAATATTATAATCTATATGTTATAAAGAGGTAAAGTTTGTGACGTTGTAGGGGTAATCTCAGGAACTACTTGGATAATTTTTCAGTGTTATATAGCTAATTTATCGGGGAAGGTTATATATCATCACGCTAAGACCCATAGGAGCGGAGCAGCAGTGATTAATGTTTCAAAATCGGGTATTTTTTCCTCTTGAGAGCTTCCGCTGCGTGTTAACCAAAGTAAATATTCCACGCGGACGAAAACGGGCAGAGGCTAGTAATTGATATTTTTATGATTCAGAAATCAGGGATTGTAATTTATACCAATCCATTGTATTTTTTTATTGAACTGACTTGTATTATCAAAGGTGCCATCTTCTTATCATAGCTCCTTACATATAATTCTTTGTGTATATTAAATTGCTTCTATAGAAGTTATACCACATTCTTTTTTGTATCTATTACTATATCAAAATTCAGATAATAAAAAACGCGTTAATTACTTTTACAGCGGTTAACGAATTAAATACAATTTTTTTTCTATACATAAAATATACATATATAAAAATATTTAAAACATACATTTTTTTCTAATACTTAAAAAAAACTATTTTATAACATATTTTTATTTATTTCATTAAGTACATAATAATTTACTAGAATTTTGAGGTCATCAGAGATACTAATACTAAAAGTAATACCAATTCTACATATAATGTAACACCAAATACATTTGAAAACTATATTGTCATAATGCAAAAAAATGATTATTTAAAAATGGAGTTGTCATCTAAAGCTCATCATCACCCACTAAATTTAAACCGAATAGTATTAACACACATCAGTGTTAGTAATATAAACACGTGTCATAGTGTTGCCAGTCATGCGATTTCTTTTTAATTTATCGATAAGAGTAAGCCAAACATAATTGTACATAACATGAAATATCACTAACATATTCAAAATCTATTCTTTTTGTCAGGTTTGAAAAATATTTAAATTTGATTAAATATGAAAAACATTAATATTTAGAGATAAAAAAAAGTTACTGTGATATGTTAAAAAAATACTAATTATTTAAAACATTGAAGTACAAACGATATTATATATATGCGAGCAAAAGTAGCTAATATAGCGTTGATTAATCCCAAAAATTTGTACAGGACTCTTTGCATTAAAAGGATTTTATCGACATGAATTGATAAAAAAGTTTATCGATCCTCGAATGACAATGAGTTTATAATTATAATAGTTTAATTTGGATTGCCATATATAAAAATTTAAATTGAATGCAAACCAGAACCATGTTATAAAAACGTATTCAACGTGAAAGTCTTGACCGTCACCTTAAAGTAATGCAATTTAATATTTGATATAAAATCGCCTTACATTTCACAATATAAATAAAAGCCATAGAGTTCTAGAGTAACTCTATGAACATAAAATGTATTTTTAAATTTTATTAATTATTTTGTGTGTATTTTACACACACTTTTATCATTTATTATAGTTACGTAGTGAAATATAAAGTTTTAGTTAATACTTTAACCGCTGGTAACATAATAAATAGTGTATTGACAACCATTTCTTAAAAAAAAATGTCGTAAAAATGTCGACTTGGAACATTTTTTTAAATTTTAGTTACGTTTAACTTTTCAAGTCCATTTAGATAGGTATCCAAGATTTTTTTTAAATTCTATACTAATATTATAATCTATATGTTATAAAGAGGTAAAGTTTGTGACGTTGTAGGGGTAATCTCAGGAACTACTTGGATAATTTTTCAGTGTTATATAGCTAATTTATCGGGGAAGGTTATATATCATCACGCTAAGACCCATAGGAGCGGAGCAGCAGTGATTAATGTTTCAAAATCGGGTATTTTTTCCTCTTGAGAGCTTCCGCTGCGTGTTAACCAAAGTAAATATTCCACGCGGACGAAAACGGGCAGAGGCTAGTAATTGATATTTTTATGATTCAGAAATCAGGGATTGTAATTTATACCAATCCATTGTATTTTTTTATTGAACTGACTTGTATTATCAAAGGTGCCATCTTCTTATCATAGCTCCTTACATATAATTCTTTGTGTATATTAAATTGCTTCTATAGAAGTTATACTACATTCTTTTTTGTATCTATTACTATATCAAAATTCAGATAATAAAAAACGCGTTAATTACTTTTACAGCGGTTAACGAATTAAATACAATTTTTTTTTCTATACATAAAATATACATATATAAACATATTAAAAAAAAAACATTAGTGGAAAACATAAGTAGTACAGTCATCAGATCAGTATCGAGCCTACAGATTATTAAATGAAACAAAAAAATGTATAGAAAAATGCAGCAACATAGCTACGGACAACGAATCCATTCACCATCGAAGCTATATACAATACATCGAGCCATAAGCGAATCAAAGTTTAATTAAATACAATACAATAAAAAAAAAAATTAATCCGTTCACTCTAGCAACACTGAACATAGTTTGTCATAGTGTTGCCAGTCATGCGATTTCTTTTTAATTTATCGATAAGAGTAAGCCAAACATAATTGTACATAACATGAAATATCACTAACATATTCAAAATCTATTCTTTTTGTCAGGTTTGAAAAATATTTAAATTTGATTAAATATGAAAAACATTAATATTTAGAGATAAAAAAAAGTTACTGTGATATGTTAAAAAAATACTAATTATTTAAAACATTGAAGTACAAACGATATTATATATATGCGAGCAAAAATAGCTAATATAGCGTTGATTAATCCCAAAAATTTGTACAGGACTCTTTGCATTAAAAGGATTTTATCGACATGAATTGATAAAAAAGTTTATCGAGCAATCAAAATACAGTCGATAAGGACTGTTTAGCGATATCGAATAACCGATATACGACTGCCAGATACATACCTGTTGTTTTTTCTGTATAAATTTAGCCTTATTCGGGTCGATATTTTCTGCTTGCGCGGCCGCTTGCTCCAGCCTACGTCGTTGTTCGTTCTCTGCGTCCGCTTGCTGTCGATATCGAGTTAATATACTGTTACGTTTTCTAACGGACATAGTTTATCTATACATTCTGAAGAAAATTGTCGCAGGTGTCTTGGAATAAGTAATAAAATACATTTCTATCATTTTTAGAAATGTATGTCTGTCTGTCTGTTTGTACGAACACGCATCACTGCTAAAGCACTGCGTTCACGATAAAACCTCAGAATGACAATCATAAAGCTTATAATCCCGAGTAACATTTATATCTTGGTTTCCTTAAAATCAATTAAACAATTATCGTAATTTTAATGACGACGCGACTTAAACACGAGAGAAAAAGATAAGTAAATGGATTTAATATATTCAGATGATGATTTTATTAGTCATTGTTTTTTTTTTACATTAGTTAACTTCGTTTTTAACCGGAACGAACAATTGTAAGGCTAAAAGAGCCCATCAGACTTCGTAACTATATAATAATAATCATAAATACAGTGGTACAACAAAATAATCCCAAGGAGGGTGGCAGGCATGTCAGGCAGGCGGCCGATCATAAAAATTAAGCCAAATCATATACCGCAACATGACAAACATGTTATACCGACCCTACGTGTGTGGGATAAGGGTAAGAAGAAGAAGTTACCAGGCGGACGGAGTCGCGGCACACATAGTAGTCTATAAAATAGAAATCAATTGTCGAGTGTATGTAAATGCGTGACTCCATAACTGCTGCACCTATTTGGCGGATTTGTTTAAAAGAAAAAAAATCAAAAAATGATACAGACGTGTGAAAATTTAAGTAGAGCACAATCTTCCAAAATATTTTACGGAACTGACAGACTGACGTTCAGTTTGATTGATTGTTGATTAATGACAGTCGATTCATTACATGATCGTAAGGTAAAAGTAAGATTTGGGAACCGTCAAACTCGGAAATGCTAATTTCGACTCATTATTTGGTATGGATAAAGGCGCGCGAGCGTTTTTCTGTGCCTTTATCGGAATTGATTTTGAGGGTCGTTTTTAGCCGGACAAAACCGAAGCTTCGTCGCGTAAGTATAGGAGTAGCATAATAACATTGGAAATAGGATAAAAATTGTGCACATTCAACGAGATTTATTGTAAAATACACATCATGATTTATTAATTTTTAATTTATACACTATATCTATAACTGTCGATATCAATAATGTGGTCTCAACGGCTTTATTATTGTCTTTTCTTTCAATTGTTCTCTTAAAAAACCTATTCTATATTATTGATTCATTACATAAGGTAAAGAAATTATAAACGAAAAACAAAACTTGCGTGGTGTACATTACACCTTATCGATAATTTTGAACTCTTACTTTATATCGATAGAAGATAATACTAAATATCTTTTGTGTATAAAATAATAAAATTTGTTAAAACGAGTGTATAATTGTTACCTTGAACGCCCTCGTGAACCGGACGAGCAGCGAGAAGAAAGCGTTGGCGTCGCAGCCGCGCGGGGCTTCCCCGAAGTACTCGACGCACGCCGCGAACGAGTCCTATAATACATTACACAACTCTCTAAATATACTGTATATATATATATGATTTTTTTTTTAATCTGCAGACTCTCGGTCCGCACCATTTTTTTGCTATAGTTTTATTTAATATGTAAGTTAAAAATCGTATTTGTGAGCATCTATTGGGTAGTTTTTTTTAAATATATATATTTATTTAGCTGTTTTAGACGTTATTATTATATAAATAACGTATATATATGATAGTCCGGTGAAGCTGTTAAGACCTTGCCTGGTCAATAGCGTAGTCAGTTCGAAAAAAAAAGTATATATAAGTGGATGTTGGTATATCCGAAATCGATAAATAATAGATTCCGGGATGGGATATTAGCAAATCGATTCACAAACACGAGGAAGCGATAATTTGATGTAAACACTAGGTATTCCTTTCTGTAGACGTACCTAGCATGTCAACTTCTATAGTGATCCCCGTGGATCAGTATGAAAATATGCCTAGGTATTTTTACTCGAAGAAGTTTTCCACCACAACTATTCAGTCAACTTTCGAGTTGTTATGTTTCAAGTTCAACTGCCAATGGACGGATGGCGTGGCAGCGGTAAATGGCAACAGGTATTTAGATATATTAGTGATGTCGGTAACGGTGGCTTTATTGGTGACGGTGGCGATGTTGGTGATGGTAGAGATGTTGGTGACGATGGCGATGTTGGTGACACTGGCGCTATTGGTGATGGTGGCAATGTTGGTGGTGGTGGCGTTACCTGCGCGTGCTTGGTCTCGAGGCGGAGGCGCCGCAGCTTGTCCTGCGCGTTGGTGAGGAAGTCCCGCAGCAGGTGGTGGTGGTGTCGCGCGTCGCACTCGCGGCGCACCGCCTCCATGCCGCGCTCTAACTCCGCCACGTCCGCGCACACGTTCTCCAGCGACACTGCCAAACCACAGACAAACAATCAATCACACATCAAACAAACAAAAATAGAACAAGGTAATAAATATCCGTACAGCGGATTCTCCGTCAAAACGTCAATATAAAACCATAACAAATTTTAACCTACGTTATTGCTTCTCGCCGGTTTTTAAATTCCTATTCGTTGCTGCCACAGTTTTCGCATTTGCCGGCGATTGACTTTTTAGGCTATTAAATTTTTTTAAAGTATAATTACAGCGAAAGTTTTTATCATTTCACTTTGGGTCCTAGTAGGGTACGAAAGACCTTTTTTTTCAGATATTTCATCTGGGCCCGCATCCTGATCCGGGCACCCTCCACCATAATATGGGCCCCAAGTGGTGGCCCTCGCCGAGGCCCGTGGAAGAGTAGGGCCTCGGTCTTCTCGGGGGCCACCCTGAGGCCCAACCTCCTTATGTGCCTGACCACGAGGGTTGTGGCCATCGTGGCCAGGCGCACCATTTCCCGCCAATCTCCCCCCCGGGCTACGACTAAGGTGTCGTCCATGTAACAGATGAGGCGCGCTCCATATGGCAGCGCGCCGCGGAGCAAGGGTACGAAAGACCTAGCTAAATGCATTGTCACGCTACATTAAAACCCATCAAGCCGTTTGAGCTACAAATAATTTTTGTATTATAGAATCTTCCGTACGTTTGTTAATAATCTAAAAAATGTACCAAAACTGTTCCCGAAGGATAGTTCAAATAGACTTTAACGCGAACGAAGCTGGGAGAAATAGCTAGTCTAATATTTAAAAAAAACTGAGTTACAACAAAATAGATAGTAATATACCTTGGGCCGCTTTATCGATATACAGCAGCTCGGTATCGAAGTTCATGAGCTCGGGGAAGTTCAATCGGATCGTTCCGACGATATAATGTAGAAGGGAGACCCTCTTGTCAGTCGACTTTGTATCCATCAACGTGTCTAAAGACTGCAGCTTGAACCCGTACGCCGGACCTCGCTTACTACTGTTCAAGTAGTTACCGAACGCGAGAATTATTTCTAGAACGTTCCTCAGCTTCTGCGAAGATTTCACTGAAGACGACCCGGAGATGATCGCGTGTATCTGTGGCGTTATCAGATGTATGTTATCGAAGAAGTTACCCATGTAGCTCATTATCGATAACTTGGCCGATATCCTCTCGACTCTGGCGAGTTGCATGAGGAATTTATCTTCTTCAGTCAACAGGTTGATATTCTTTTTCTCCGCGACGTACTCCTTGTATGCCTTCTGTTCGGCCTCAGTCGGCACCATCCGCTGGAGTATCTCCACATTCTCCAGCGGTAATTGTTTCAGATCTAGATTGTTCACTGCGACTATGACTTTATCGACTGGTGTGTCGAGTTTTCTGCGGGATATCGCTGTGAATCGAAACAAAGATTAGTTATATTAATTTAGAAAAAAAAATCCAATTATTTGAAATTGAAATTTAAAAAAAATTATTTTTTCTTAATTTGGATTTCATAGTAAAATTCTACTAAGTTTTTTTTAGTTTTATTTTTGACAACCAATCTTTATTATTACCATTACTAGGTAGGTAACGACATTTCTACAAAATATGGTGGCCCTCATTTTACAACTTTCCACAGAATCTTTGTGGCAAGTCAGAATCCATGTTCCGTGGTATTATTTCCGATCCACGTCACTTGTGCATAATGAACAAACTATATTTATATATATTACAGGTCTCGCCAACGTATACATGTACATCGTATCTGACAATTTACCTAATACAAAGAAACCAAACCGAAAAGGGGAAAAAAAAGGAAACCCTTCCACAATATGTGTACCACGATGTAAGTATGCCTGTAAGCTAGTGATTGTGGTATTTAACTGTATCGTGCAAGCAAAATGCTCAAGGGTTCCACTCAGTGGGAAGGAACCCAGGCTCATGATGCTACCACGGAGGCCACGACGAGTGTACTGGAGCGGGTTTTTCCTCCGGCCGCTACGAAACGATCGGCGAGTGCGCGGACGTGGGTGCGAACACTCACTATTTTAGAAAGTCGCATAGACCGCAAGAAGGTATATTGCGACGATGTATATAAACAATCTTAGTTTATAATAATTATTACTACGATCAATGATCAGTATAATATAATATGCAGGTTGATTAGTCATACGTGCTGCCATTTCAATTGGGCAAAGAGTAATGACGTATCATTGGTCGTGGAGAGTTTAGACGAAATAGTCTACTGTTCTATTTGTTGGGACAAGATAACTGTCACCCGCTCGCTACAGTACTAGTGAGTAGTTACCGATGTTCCTGAGTCGCGTGTGCTCGAGGAGCGAGACGGTGTCGGGCTTGCGGAACCGCTTGCTCGGGAAGGAGGCGAGCGCGTCGGGCTCCGAGTGCAGCGCGCCGCCGGAGCTCGCGCCGCCTATACGGAACTTCTCTTCGAATTCGGCGAAGTTTATCCTCCGTCGCGGCCTCTCCTCGTCCAGCTCATTGAATATCGTTCCTCGGACCTGACAACACACAAGACTATATTCATTCACCTTGCCTTATAATTGATAGAATTTTAATGCGATTGCAAATTTAGCCTTCATTTTTATACCCGTCTCGTCTGTTTGTCATCAAAAGCGAACAAAGCACCATGTCCCCCTCCTTACTTTTACCATAATTTTCACAAATATCTTTGAAGTTTCTTTACGGATTAAAAAAAAACGATAAGTAAATATTGGAGTGAAAAATGTAAAATGCGTTGTAGTTATGCATTATTTGTATCCAGTATTTGTATGCAGAATAAATGAGATAGGAATAGATACCAAAATCTGCGAAAACAAAAAAAAAACATTTTTTTATGTACAATATCAAATGCTATTTGTTATTTCAGTCTATATTATTTTTTACCTGTGACATGTAGTTTACATTCGTTTGTATTGAGCTTAAACCTTTACGGTGTTATTACAAAAAAGTTAAATAATTACTGAATACTTGCTTTCGAATTAAATGCACCGCGGTCGCTAAATGTTCGCCACCTTGCTCTTGCTCTTGTCTCGCTTTGGTTAAGTTAGGTTAGACTTGCGAAATAGGATAACGTGAACTTGCCTCAAGCGAGCGCAGTACATTTAATAAGAAACCTTTTTAAATTAAGTATTCAATACATATTTAATTTTTTTGTAATAACACCGGAGTGCGACGCCCGGTTGGGATCGGTTTGCTTCGGTTTTGTAAATCGTTCTTACGTAATAAATGTGCAATAGCAACTGTGCAATTGTTTGAATAGACAAAAACAACGCTATACGAAACCGAACTTAGCCGACTCTGTCTTCTCCCCGACATGCCAAATCAAAAGCCGGGTACTGTATATTCGATTAATACAAATATACTTTCAGTACACAGTATAGGTACGTACATTAGACAGTCATCCAAGGCAGCTTCTTATCACTTATATATAATTAAATGCTGAGGGAATTTCAGAGGCGGTGCGAGGGGGACCGCCGGCGCAGGTGGTGGTGGAGGGGGAGGAGGGGAAGACTTGTGGTGGGGGGAGAGCTCTCCATTGTGCATCCCCGTCGGGGGTCCGTGCCCGTTTGCGGTGCCGTTGCACATTCCGTGCGATGATATTGCACCCACTGGATATTACAATAACTTTATTAAACCTGGGTACAGTACTCGACATTTGATTTGACAGGTCGGTGGAAAGAGTTCCGGTTGGGATCGGTTTGCTTCGGTTTTGTAAATCGTTCTTACGTAATAAATGTGCAATAGCAACTGTGCAATTGTTTGAATAGACAAAAACAACGCTATACGAAACCGAACTTAGCCGACTCTGTCTTCTCCCCGACATGCCAAATCAAAAGCCGGGTACTGTATATTCGATTAATACAAATATACTTTCAGTACACAGTATAGGTACGTACATTAGACAGTCATCCAAGGCAGCTTCTTATCACTTATATATAATTAAATGCTGAGGGAATTTCAGAGGAGGATGTACCAACTCAAAAGTAGTTGTCCACTTCATTGGTCAGTACTTTTCAAAACTAATGTTAGTAACAATGTGATCAAGTGTAAAAAGTACACTAAAAACAAACAATAATAATTTAATGAGGAGTTATTCTCAACTAAACTTTTATACACGTCACAGGGCCCATAGTAATTGCTAGCTTTATGTAGCATATCTGATATTGAAACAGGCATCCCCGGAAGTGATACCCCAAGTATATTGCATAAATACATACATGGCTACGTCAACATTATTAAAATGTAATGTTTAGGAGACTAAATTAAATACTTACTGGAAGCTCCCCTCGGCAGTGACTTGGTAAGGGATTCCAACTCTTGCACCTTCGATTCAAGCATAGATTGCCGGTTGCGGGAATCTTGTTGTGCTCGCCTCAGTGTGGAAACCTGAGATAAGATTATAATATATTTATTTATTAATACGTTCCGTGTCACGTGTACCACCGGTGGTACACGTTATGCTTGATCTTTAGGTAACGTGTACCACCGGTGGTACACGTTAAACCTGATCTTTAGACCACGTGTACCACCGGTGGTACACGTTAAACCTGATCTTTAGGCCACGTGTAACACCGGTGGTACAAGTAAACGGATATCATCGTTTGCAAGGAATTATCTAAGCAAAGTGAGTTTTGACTTCACTATATTTATGTTTTTTGCCTGATTACATAAAATACATTATTTCAAATAAAATTAAAAACATTATGTTGCTGTGTTCACAGTACAATTTCAATAAGCATTGAATGAAGTTGGCGAAGACGACGTTATGTTCTCATTTGAAACGTAAAATAATTAACGAAACCTTGGAAATTTAAATGGAGTAATTCACTTTAGTAATCGGAACAATCAAAATATTCTTCCAGATTGTTAGTGATAACACTAGCTTCTGGTTTTAAATTTAATCACATAAGATTTAGTTTATTGATCAGAGATGGCGCCACAGTACAGATAACTTGCGCTTTCAAGTGGTCGCTGTCTTTTAATGACGAAGGCTCTCGATTGGACATAAATCAAGCTCGCCTTAGTAACCCAAATAAAATCGGCTGAGTGCCTAAAGCGCTCGCCTTAGTAGTCCGGTGAAGCTGTTAAGACCTTGCTAGGTCAATAGCGTAGTCAGTTCGAGAAAAAAAAAAATCCGGTGAAGCTGTCAAGACCTGGCCAAGTTAATAACGTAGTCAATTCGAAAAAAAAAGACATAATTCAAATAGCAAGATATCTCAATAAATGGTTTGTCTTCTTGTCGGTTCGTTGTCTAGTTCTTGTTTTATAGCCTTGGTCGTATTTGTCATCAACAAAGTGTCGGGTCAAAAAGAATCCGTAAACACAGTTTGTTGAATACATTATGTCACGTCAATGTGTCACCATGGTGGAGTGGTGGAGTATAACAAGTGTTTTTTTTTATTTACCTCTTCAACGACCTGCCTCCTGGCCTCAGCCAGCTGGTCCCTCTCCTGTCGGACCTGGGCCAACTCCGACTCGAGGGTCGCGAGCTTCGCTATGGCCTCCCTCTCCAGTGCCGCGAGCCGTTCGTGAGCCTGTCGGTTTATATTTCGATTAATCGCCTCAACATTCTTTAATTACAAAATAAAATGATTTTCAATGTTGATTATTGCTATAAATGTTGACTATCACCAGTCTCGAAGAGATGGCGTTTTAAATTAGTTTGTTCACAGAAAAATGTAGGACAGACTTTTATAAATATCTCATAGATGGCGCCACATTTTTATATTGTTTTTCTTTTTCAATTTTATTTCAACGTATAATAACTGAACCACAGCAACGCGTTGCCGGGTCAACTAGTATTATTATAAGTTCTTATGTCTCAAAATCAAAATATCCTTTATTCAATTTAGACCCCGAGAATGTGCTTATGAACGTCAAAGCTACCACCGGTTCGGAAAACAACCCAGTCATCGAGAAGAACCGGCAAGAAACTCGATCTGGTTTATACTTTCATGTTATATATTTTTACAAAACATAAATAAATAGTTGCATTCGTTATTAATGGATGCACAGAAAGGGGCGTCATTACCTGACGTCACAATCGTTTACATATTGAATTATACATATTACACATAATGTCCGAATATATGACTCTGGAATTACTGTTATATTATTTTATTAATAGAAAGCTACATTATCGTCAAGGTAAATAAGTCGCGGGCAGTTATTGGTGATAACATAATTGTTTAAGCTTTTAAAGTGACTTACATGTCCCAACTCATCTTCCAACTCGTTGACCTTTTCGAGTGCGGCGGTTTTCGTCTCACTGTCCTCCATGAGCGCAGCGACATCGAACACGTTGTCCAAGTATGCAGAAATTTGAACCTTTAAATTAAAAAAAAAGTAGTGTGTAGTTCAACCTTTAAATTAAAAAAAAAGTTGTGTGTAGTTCAACCTTTAAATTAAAAAAAAAGTTGTGTGTAGTTCAAACTTTAAATAAAAAAAAAATTGTGTAGTTCAACCTTTAAATTTAAAGAAAGTTGTGTGTAGTTCACACACTCTGTAAGTGTAACTTAGTATTCTGATTCATTTTTAAGAGAATGAGATAAATAAAACTATGGAGGTGGTAAACATTAGTTTTTGGCATTACCTCCCCAAAAGAAGTTCACTTCAAAATGTATGTATATTAAAAAAAAATGTAAACTTCCTTTTCCCTGTTGTAATTTGAAACTTGATTAAACGAAATATCAACATAAAAAAGAGACAAACATATACATCTATAGGATTCAACGTGCGAAGGAATGAGATAGAATACATTATACAGTGTTTCTCATATTCGCGATCTCCTCGTTGTACATATAATGCACTACCTAATACTTGCTCTGAACCTAGCGTATTACAAGCCCTTGGGCAATGAATGACGTCTTAATCATGGCGGTGTATTGTTTATATGATTCTTTTTTAATTTTTGACTTCTGACGCGTGTTAACTGAACATAGGTTTTTATAAATAATATATCATATATATTTCTTTACAGCATATTATCTCTATATATATATATATATATATATATATATCTTCTGTGCAACA